>CM040455.1:2032712-2044871 GCA_022758105.1 Pangasianodon gigas | reverse complement strand
GGAGGAACTCTGTAAAAAATGGCTGTAATTCCTAAACGGTTAATGCAGTATTTTTGTTAAACCCCTTGAATTAAAGCTGAAAGTCTACGCTTCAGTCACATCTTGACTGCTGCATTTCAAATCCACTGTGGTGGTGTACAGAGGCAAAATTACCAAAACTGTGTCACTGTCCCAATATTTATGGACCTGACTGTATATATATATATATATATATATATATATATATATAATGTATGTATAAAATGAATCAATAGTATTCATTATTATTATTATTATTATTATTATTATTATGAATGGGCCCAATCCCACAGAAGAGCTACTGTAGCACAAATTGCTGAAAAAGTTAATGCTGGCTAAAGGTGAAAGGTGTCACGTATGTGGCTGCGTAGCCGCAGACCAGTCAGAGTGCCAATGCTGACTCCTGTCCACTGCCGAAAGCTCCTACAATGGGCACTTGAGCATCAGAACTGGCAATGGAAGAAGGTGGCCTGGTCTGATGAATCACGTTTTCTTATACATCATGTGGACAGCCGGGTTCGTGTGCATTGCATACCTGGGGAAGAGATGGCACCAGGATGCACTATGGGAAGAAGACAAGCCGACGGAGGCAGTGTAATGCTCTGGGCAATGTTCTGCTGGGAAACCTTGGGTCCTGGCACATATGTGGATGTTACTTTGACACGTACCACCTACCTAAACATTGCTGCAGACCATGTACACCCCTTCATGGCAACGGTATTCCCTAATGGCAGTGGCCTCTTTCAGCAGGATAATGCGCCCTGCCACACTGCAAAAATTGTACAGGAACGGTTTGAGGAACATGACAAAGAGGTCAAGGTGTTGACTTGGCCTCCAAATTCTGCAGATCTCTGGGATGTGGGATGTGCTGGACAAACAAGTCCGAGCCATGGAGGCCCCACCTCACAACTTTCAGGATCTGGTGCTAGTGTCTTGGTGCCACATACCACAGCACACCTTCAGAGGTCTTGTGGAGTCCATGCCTCAAGGGGGACCTACACAATATTAGGCAGGTGGTTTTGTGTGTGTGTGTGTATATTCATGTTCAATTTTAGCCATTCATGCTGTTCCTCCTGAGGAAAATCCACTTGAAGGAATTGGATGGAAAATATGCCTTATGAAAGAAATAAATAAGGACACCAGGCGCATGTTTATGGCGTTCATTGAGAGAGATTCAGTGGCTGTTTTTCATCTATTTCAAAGTGCAGTCACAATAACGGCGTGTACCGAAATGGCGTGTCATCTCTAACGACCTTGCATCCTCATTACAGGCTATGCTGCTCACTCTCGATGTTCATGTAGAGGACTGAATTATTTTTTATTTCATTTTTTATTTGAGTTTTTTCATCAAGGTCCATCTTGAAACACACTGTGCACTGTTAATAATTCATATTAGAAAATGTTGATTAATTTTCTATAACAGCAGCTCAGACAGTATTGCAGCCGCAAATCACAGGTTTATATTAATGCGCTCGTTCTGATACGTTATTGTTGCTATAGTAACAGCTTATTCAGAGGAACTTGTATGGCGGACGATCCACATAAACGGATTAAAAAACGTGTGTAATTGTAGATATGGTGAAGTTTTTTGTGAGGAGATGTTTATTTAACATTTATGGAAGGAGTCTCCAGTGTCAGTGCAGTTGTAACAGTCAGAGGTAAAGCTGTAACTTTAAGTTTTCTGACATCTTCAGCACAGATATTTTTGTAATTTTAACTTCAAGAGAGAAAAAATAGAGGCTGGTGAGGATATGACTGTTTATAGCTGCTATAACGTAAGTGAGAACAGGAACTAACTTGCTTCGTAGACATTCCACAGGATCAAATGTAACTATAAATAGATAAAAAGTATGACATGTTCTCTAATAAATATAAAAATGACATTTCCATACATAATCAGAAGAATCAGTCTCATTTATCGCACTGGATACAAACAATTTTTTTCGTTCACAGGAGCGTTTACACAAAAATGCACTACTGATGAAAATCTAGTTATTCGGAAATATGTTCATATCCCATGCCTCTGTGTGTGTGTGTGTGTGTGTGTGTGAATTCATATATAAGGGGACTCACTAATGTAAACCTCAACTGAACTTACTGTGATTTTTATATACGCATTACACTGTCAAGTTTTCAGTAATCACTAATTAATTCAGTTACACACCAATTTAATGATCATTTGGTGAAACCCATATTTTCATTTCATATTAATAACTTCAAAGAAAGCGATTCCAATACAAATCCATAAATAAAGACAAATAAGACTAGCTATTCAATTGGGACAAAAGTAATGGCGCCCTTTAAGAGGAAGAAGAATTAACGGATGTCTGCGGTAGCCAATTCGCTGTAACAGTTGAGCTGCATTACTGCAAGTTTAGGAGACGTTCTATAACCATTTTGTCATTTCAAGCTCTATAGAAATATCGTAACCATAAAATGTGTACTCATATTTGATAGTATTTAGTCATCAATGTTATAGATGTATGGAACCAGTATAGTGCACAACATGACACGTAGCTCTCTGTGAGTTTTGCCTTTTATGGAGATGTGTAGGGGTGGCTAAATGTAAATCAGCTGTGCCATGAAAGCGCTTGGAAATTTATGGCTGATTAACATTTATCAAGCTGCACATGTGAATAGGAAGAAAATCAGCAAAACATTTGTAAATCTGAGAATCTTTAGTTCGGTTTGGCGAAAACATGTTCACACAACCTGCCTCATGCCTCATAATACATGAATGTGTTCATGACCTTCATAGAAAGTGTTACAGAGTATATATGTAGTTAATGAGACTCTCTGCATCCAGTAAGGAATTAATAACTTTTTTGTTCATGAGCATTCATTTATATCCATATCTGAATTTCATGAATACATCCACAAGGCCATGTACGACCTTAAACGAGCTCCAGTGTGTGTGAGGCTCCTGCGTCCAAGTACGTACTGTACGTACTTCTGAGAAACCTCTTCTTTCTTCTGCGTCTTACATCTCTCATTATAATAATCAATTCCTCTTTTTTTATGCTGATGGTATGGATTTCGAGCTGCGCTTCACAAACACCCGCAACATTCATTATATTACCTATCATTTCCATTTCAGGGGATGTTTTGAAAAGAAAAATTATTCTGGACAGGTCAGCACACGTTCCCTGAGCTGTGTGGGGTTTTTTTTGCGAACGCCATCCTCGTTTAACTGGAGCAGAAAATCTCCAGAGTACATGACCTTTATTTAATCACTCAGCATTTGGGAAGGGGGGTTGTTTCTTTTCCCATCCGTGTGCCGGCATCAAGGTAAATTAGGTCTCAGTCAGCCATGTAAAGCTCAGCTATCTAATCCTGAACAGGGAGCATGAAGAGCTCGTTGCTTGTGTATGACCGAGTCATGTGTATGCACACGCACACACACACACACACACACACTGATCATGATCACGTCATGTGTACACACACACACTGATCGATACCTATAGTAATTACACTAAAGTTGTTCAAGATATTGAATGTATTTTCACTAATCTTGTTAGCCTGCTAGCTAAACTAAGATAACCTGACAGGATTTCTGAGAGGATTTTTAACTCCTAATAATCAATCTTCATAATTCTCACTGCTAAAGCTATTCAAATAACTAATATGGGCTAGCATTGCGAGATTCCTGAAGAATATTTAACTCGTAATCCTTCCTGCTGAAGCTAGCCAGATAGCAAACGTGATCTGACATAATAGAAGAAAGTTGTTGTTTTTTTAACTATTTATGAAAGTGCTTCATAACATTAGTTAACCTGAGAGGATTTCTGTGGGTACTTTAAGTGCTAGTCAGCTGGGTAACATTCAGAAATCCTGTCAGATTGGTTAGAGTATTTTAAATGCTAGTCAGCTAGCTAACATTTGCTAACATGACAGGATTGCTGATAGTATTGTAAGTGCTAGTCAGCTAGCTAACATTAGCTAACCTGACAGGATTTTTGAGCATATTTGAAATACTACTCAGCTAGCTAACATTAGTTAACCTGACAGGATTTCTGAGCATATTTGAAATGCTAGTCAGCTAGCTAAGATTAGCCAATCTGACAGGATCTCTGTGAGTATTTTAACTCATAATAAATGTTCTTAATCTTCACTGCTACAGCTAGGTAGCTAACATGATTTTTGAAAAAGATATAATTATAAATGTTGAAAAATCTCCACTACTGCATTCCTTGTTCCATGTTCTTTATAATTTACATAAAAAGACCACATTGTTTGATCATCCCTGCTGAAAAAAACAATAGAAACCATCACAGAAATTCTAATGGCTTCCACTACAAATACCATTACAAACCACCAGCTGTTAACCATTAAAACCATTACTAAATGGATGCCATTACATAGTAGGACGTATTAAGGTGTATAGGTACTTAATGGTATCCACTAGACGTAACATGCCACCAATAAAAGGCGACAAATTACCAGTAGAGACCCACAGGGACCATTAGGGTTTCCATTAAAACCATTACAAGTTCTATGAGGGGTTCTCTTGTTTTTTTCAGCAAGGATGTGCCATCACGTCACAAGTATTTATGAAGATGCAGCACAGTGTTTAAGATCAGATCCTCTAAGCAGAGGTGTTGAAGACGACAGGAGACACGGCGCGGAAGGCTTTATCACACGGCAGCTGTTGCTCAGAACCTGACAGCATCGATCACACACTCGGTCCAGCTTTGTCAGAAATTCTCCATCATTACTGCTTAGAGGAGAACATGTTCAGTGTTTCCCTAAGAACGTAGTTCACATGGATAAGAAAAGTTAGCTCAAGAACCCTTAAGTGTTGTTTGGTCAGGCTTCCAAATTGAACCCCATCTAACCCTCCTATCGTGTTCATATTCCTTTTCAGGTTTCAAAATCTCTGAAACTCCATTATTTTTTTTTATTTTTTTATTTATTTTTTTTTTTAATTCTTGTTTTTTTTTTCATGAAACTTGATGACTTCCTCAGCAGCAATGATAGGAATGCGTAAAAATGAAGATGACCAATTTTTTATAAAGTCTCTACATCGTTTGGGTACAAAGATGCTTTTTAGGGTCAAATTTGAGCCTGTAGTTCAGAATGGCATTTGAGAATGTGGCAGAGCGAGCAATCAGAGTGCAGATAAAGTTTATTACAATTGTTAAGGACACACACACACACACACACACACACACACACACACACAGTCCATGCGAACTAAATATTTCTCTACTATAACCTGTAAGATTTTATGAACACACACACAGTTCATGTCCCTTCCTTGGATGTCTGTCTGTCTCTGTTTCTCTCTCTCTCTCTCTCTCACACACACACACACACACACACACACACACTGTCCATGCAAACTAAATATTTCTCTACTATAACCTGTAAGATTTTCGTGAACACACACACCCCCCGTTCATGTCCCTTCCTTGGATGTCTGTCTGTCTCTCTCTCTCTCTCTCTCTCTCTCTCTCTCTCTCACACACACACACACACTGTCCATGCGAACTAAATTTTTCTCTGCTATAACCTGTAAGTCTTTGTATATACACACACACACACATACAGACAGAGAGAGAGAGAGAGAGAGAGAGAGAGAGAGAGAGAAACATATTGCCATTGGGAACTAAATATTTCTCACAGGAAAGCATAACCCAGACCTGTCAGGTGAGGGCTGAAACTGATAGAAGCGTCCTGTGCAGGACAGTGTCTACATTTCTCTCTGCTTATTTCAATCTGCTGCCACCATAATGGCAAAAAGGAGATTCACAGTCTATGAAACCTGTGATATCAATGAGCAAGAAGATGGCCATGATTTACGAGATGCTGATAGTGAAATAGAGGATGATGCACCTGAAACAGAGGGCAATGTTGAAATCAATTCAGAGCATGAGGAACTAGACTCTGATTAGAAAACTGTGCAAAATGCTGAAACATTTCAATCAAACAGCATGATCCTCGTCTCCTTCTGAACGTTTGGGTAGAATGGCATGTGGTTCTTCTCCAAACTGTTCCTACAAAGTTGGAAGTACACAATTGTATAGAATGTCTTTGTGTGCTGTAGCATTACAGTTTCCATTCACTGGGAAATTTAAGAGGCCCAAACCTGTTCCAGCATGATGTCCCCGTGTACAAAGCGAGCTCCATGAAGACATGGCTTGAAGACAGGTTTGGAGTGGAGGAACTCGGGTGTCCTGCACAGAGCCCTGACCTCAACCCCACTGAACACCTTTGGGATGAACTGGAACAACGACTGCATCCCAGACCTCCTAAATGCAGAATAGCAACTGAAATCCATAAAATAAAATGTAAAATATGATGTAAGACTGTTCTGAGGTGATTTAGCCAAACAGAGTCGAAACTGACCTGCAAACATCAATGATGTAACTGATTGGTGAACAAAATAAGAGGGTTAGGAAGCTAAGAACACATGTCTAGAACCCTTGAGGAACCTTTTTTTAATTAAAAGTGTAGGTGACTAGAAATATGCTCTCAGAAAAAATTTTAACTTTAGCTTTAGAGAGAGAGAGAGGGTTCCTTAAAAAGTAGAACCTTTTAAAGAAGCTAAGAACCCTTAAAGAACACTTTTTCTTTCTAAGAGTGTAGCTCATCGGTTCCTTAAGGGTTCTTTGGATTGTTACTAAAGGGGTTTTTCTTGGAACCCTCTCTGATATGAAAATCCTCCTTTATAGAGTTCTACATAGAATGGGTTCTAGATTTAAACTTTAAAAACATATAATGGAAGCTAATTATATAAGCATATACTGTATATAAAGGCAAATAGTGTATAATCGTATAATGTAGGTTTATTTATTTATTTTCTTATTGAGAGTTTTTAATGAAATAGCTGTGATTTATGATTATGATTAATAGAAATAATTATGAATGTCAAACCTATTTCTAGACATGTTTTCAAGTTTGAAGTTTCAGAAGCAAACTGATCCACCGTCATCTGAAATTAGACTAGATTAGACTTAATCATCATATAATTATTTTATAATAATCTGCTAATTAATTATATGAAATACATTGACAGGTACATCAGGGTCAGTTATGTTTATTTTTAACTGTGAGTTATAAGTTAGCAAAGACTAATTTTACACTTCCATTAAATATTGCACAGACTTCTCAGATAGGAGACTTAAAAAAGAGCAGTAAAGGCTTACCCTTATGAGGACGCTGATGTTCGGTGGTTAGTGTTAAATATCAGAGCTGGATTATATCTATGAGTTTGCATGGGGTTGGGCTTCAGGACATGGAGGGGGGGATTAGATGAGAAGAGGGGGGTACAATTTAACGCCTCATTATGCAAATTGATCATCTCAATTGACCATCGCTCTGATAATGGCAGGGCCAGACTGCTGGGGAGTTTCGAAATGCCTCTGGAAAACATCGGTTAAATGTCCTGAGAGCTAAAAATAAGATCTGGAAGAAAATTGAAGGAGACAATTTGGATTTGTCTCAAAGAAGGTGAGGGCACAACTGCAGCTAGTAGCAAAAGAAGCAACGGCTTCGATGGTCAAACGACCTGAAATGTCACGTGCAATTAAGGGCTAAAGGACAGCCAGGCAGGAAGGTGGGAAAAAAAACGAATAAAGATGCATTTAACTTCTCAGACTGGCATCAGGATTTGGCATTTGCTCACGGGTTAAAAACTAGCATGGCCTTTGTTATTAATTAAGTTTTCTCCCGGGTTGGCAGTATGTTTTTGAACACGACGATGAATTAAGCACAGTGCGGATGAGACGGCCCTGTCAGTGCCTAATTGCATTTATCGGCCTGGCGGCTCTTCCTAATCTTGGATTATGATGATACATTAGCAGCTGTGCCTTATGTTTACAAGGCATTCATCAAGGTAATGGGACAAATTCCCCAACATCACGTTAATCATGAGCTGTAATGGACCTGTCGTTATCGGCATCCAGTCTGTCCACATACCAGCTTTAAATCCGTTGCTTATTTACTTTGGTTCATTTTGATAGAATTTTGTACAATACTGGTAATATTAATTGTATTAAATTGTAGAAAAGTGTTAACCATGATGCCTGTAAAACGTTCAGTTTCCTAGTGATGACTAGCCTTTCAAAGTAAAGAAATTAGTAAATAAATAAAGCTTACTACAAGTATATTCAAGTTAACTAGAGGCAGTCGTGGCTCAGGATATGTGAAGAAAAGTATTTCACTATCCTGTAATGTTTGTGACATACTGTATATAAAGGCTTTCTTTTCTACAAGTATACATTGAGAGAAAGTGTATCTAAATTGTGCATTAGTATCTGAAAAATGTGTGACAGCCTGTGAAAATGGTTCATATGGTCAAATACTGACATTTTCTGCTATATACAGTGTGTACTATAGATATATTTTACTTTGTATATAGCTCAACCAAAAGGCAGAACTCCACTGTAAGACAGGCCTGACCTATCTCTACATTTATAACCCATTTTACTTGGATAATCTATGGAAAAACAACATAAATTATAAAGAATTAGAATAGGAGAAATGAGTTCTCACTTTGGTTATCGGCATCATCCATATGAGTCTCTCTCAGTGTTTTAAGATGAGGCTCATCATTGATGAGGAAATAATCGCAGATTCATTCACTATTCATTCACACTTCTGTCCTGTTGGCTAAATTTGTTAAATTGTTATTAATGTCCCTTTACTGTCATTTAAACATTTTAAAACCTTATGCGCTGTCATCTTTACAGCGTGTAAGCGCTCTTCTCTTGTAAGCAGCATTTTGATGCTGACATCAGAGTACAAAGTGAAAATAATTACATCTGTTTCGCATTGTCATGTAGCTATCCAAAAACCTGAACAAATCGTGAGAAAAGCACACTTAGCTCAAAGTTTTAGACATCTTTAGGCAGAAAAAGCGAGAAGCCTACACCCGTCTGTCCTGAAGATGTCAGAAAACTTTAAGTTACAGCTTTACCTCTGACTGTTACAAAGTGCTGACACTGGAGACTCCTTCCATAAATGTTAAATAAATGTCTCCTCACAGAAAACTTCACCATATCAATGATCACACACTTTTTATTATCCGTTTATATGGAGCCCCTGAATGAGCTGTTACTATAGAAATGATAACATATTAGAACAAGAGCATTAATATAAGCCTGTGATATGCAGCTGCTCTCCAGTCAGAGAAAATTAATCAACACCAATTAAATAATCAATCAAATAAACTGTCCATTCAAATCTCGAAAATGTAATACATAAATTTTTGTCCTAATTTAATCCGAAAAATGGTGTGGATTGTATACTGTATGAAACAGCTAATTATAATATAGATATTTAATGCACTTTTAAAATGTACTAATTTATACTATACGTTCGTAAATGTAAAGATAAACTGATACAATCGTTGTCGTTTTGTCTCTTTTGTCTAACACCATGGACTGGTCTCCAAAATAAAAGCACAATTTCTCAGATGTTTCTGTTTCTAGGCCAGCTGGGTGTCATTGCCTCATTAGTTCATACAAAATGAAAAGGTCTAGAGTTTATTTATCCAGCCTCTAGCATGTGTTCCTGTTGTTTCTCAACATGAGGACCAAAGACGTGTGAATTACCATGAAGTACACCATCAGGAGGGCGATGGATCAAACATAAAATCAATCACATTCAGGGTAAAACATTGAGCTAACAATGAGCTGTGCTACATTATTCAGAAGCAAGATCGCACTAATGAGCTTAGCAAAAGCGTGAACACGGAAAGCAGGTCAACGTGAACGATTTCTCCAAGTAGGACATTTTTCTGGAAACTTCTAACCACCTACTACCTTCTGATGTTATCAGTGTCCACCCCTGACTTCCCTCCTTCTCCTGAGTTGCTTATTATCAGTTTCCAGGTTTACCATTCATAAAATTATTTATTGATATTTATTTGTTAAAAAACAGGACTCGTTTGCATTGCTAGTAGCGGTATAAACCTCAGGCTTCCACACAATATGATACGATTTTGATTTGATATTTGATAAATAACACTGAATCTGCTACAATACAATATGACACGATTTAGTAGCCTCCAATTGTGTAGACCTACCATTAATTTGCAAATGACGATGACATACGACATATAGAAGGACTATTTTAAAAATATCAGAGTTATGGGGAAATCCCATTACTAGCCTATAAAATGTAATCAGTTTAAAATAGAAATTATTTTAATACACCAGTTGGTTGTCCTTTTTCAATAATAAACCATTTATGGTTGTTGCATCAACTACTTTCTTTAGATGCATCGTTCCAAATCAGCACATTGTTACACCACTTATAGCCAGCTAACATTAGCTAGCTAACAAAACAACACTTCCGTGAACCGTAAAGCATTTGTCTCTAAAACCAACCATTCTTAATTTATTGAAAATATTAAAGTTTGCAACCATTTCATCATTCATAGCTATCTAGAGTACAAGGTGAATAAGAAATATCCTTTAATAAGAGATTGGATTTAAGGTGGAATGCTAAGAATAGCTAGTTAGCACGTGTTAGGTTGTTTTGTGCTTTGTGTTTTATAATATAATAATGTAACAAGAGCTAGCCAGGTAATCTTAGCTACCAAGCTAGACTGAAAAAAATTTAATTGAATTTAATTCATTCAAATGCGTATATCAGTTCCATGTGAATGAATGGAGTTGCATTAACACAATTTGTTTTTGGACCTCCAGCATGATTTGATCATATATTTTCAAAGACCTGGAATAAAATCGAACTCCACGTAGTCAACCAAGCTCAGGATCGAACTTGAGTTGAATGCCCACCGCGCCATCGCGCTAATACTATAGTCATCTCTTCCTGTCAGCGCAAACATCCTCGCGAGATTTTATAACGTAATTGGTTCACATTAATGAATTCACTATGTGAAATAATCACACTCACTCTACATAAT
Source organism: Pangasianodon gigas (assembly GCA_022758105.1). Lineage (NCBI taxonomy): Eukaryota > Metazoa > Chordata > Actinopteri > Siluriformes > Pangasiidae > Pangasianodon > Pangasianodon gigas. The sequence continues at coordinate 2,033,974 of CM040455.1, read as the reverse complement.
TCAAACTAGCAGATTGGATACTTGTTTAAATGAAATTTAGTATAAGCAATGAAATCACATTTTGAACAGAAACGAAATATTTTTATGTAAACGATACTTAATATATTCTTCTTAATTCTGATCGACTACATATTCATTTTTTTCAGTGTAGTACGCAAAGCCTTGTTAAAGAAAGGCGTCTCTCTCTCTCTCTCTGTTACATTATGTTACGATATATCAACATGTTTCTTTGTGTCTATGAAGCTGATAGTAGCGAGCTAGCTGGCTAGTGTTAGCTCGCTATGATGCGATGATATGGGACGTGTATGACTTGTATGTGTGTCAATTCAAACCTTAACGTGAATTACTGTGAGTTACTATTACAGGATGGTCAAGGTGACTCCTAGCAGCTCATGAACATTATGTTTTAGATTACGTTCTCAGTAATGACTGTAGGTTTAAGTGGTTGTGTTTATTATTTTGAAGTTTTTTTTTTTTAGGCTGTGGTGGTCATTTAAAATCAATTCAATCTGCTGTTAATGTTATTCTATTTCGCGTCCAAATGCAGAGCTCTGTGGCTACTCCTCTTAGCTCATTTACTAAATTAATATTAAACTGAACATATCTGATTATTTTCCTGACTGTTTAATTATCCTCCTTAAATACACATTCATTTTCCTGACTGCAGCCAGTAAGCACCTAATTATGAACTGCAGTTATTGTTACAAATAATCAAGTATGAATGAGGCAGGTTTATTGAGTGTTTATAAGGACATGCTCAGAAAGGTACACTGAATATATCTGTTACATGATGAATTCCTTCTATAAGTTCTGAATTTGTTCTTGTGTTACTGTTGAATGAATGCATGAATTAATACAGGGAGATCTGACCATAACAAAACGCACCTCTAGGTGGTGCTATAATTCACAAATTTGTAAATCTGTTCATAACCTTAGAACTACTCAACATCAAATCAAGATTTTTAAATTGCTGGAAGGTGCCGAGTGTTTATGATGGAACGAATTTGTGATTTGTCAAACATTATGTTGGCCATTTTGAATTTAAACAAAAACTGTTTTGTTTTGTTTTTTTCACTTCTTCACCTACAAATGTGATCCAATAGTAATGAAATTTGGATGACAGAACCCAGAGAAACCAAACCAAACAAAATGGTTTCTTAGATGGAGTGCTTTCGGTTCTTACATGGAGTACAGTTGCTTCCGGTTCCTAAATGGGGTAAAGGTGCTTCTGGTACTTGCATGGAGTGCAGGTGCTTCTGGTT
>CM040455.1:2008756-2032612 GCA_022758105.1 Pangasianodon gigas | reverse complement strand
CTTGCATGGAGTGCAGGTGCTTCCGGTTCCTGCATGGGGTACAGGTGCTTCCGGTTCTTGCATGGAGTGCAGGTGCTTCCGGTCCTTGCATGGGGTACAGGTGCTTCCGGTTCCTCAATGGGGTAAAGGTGCTTCCGGTTCCTCAATGGGGTAAAGGTGCTTCCGGTTCCTCAATGGGGTAAAGGTGCTTCCGGTCCTTGCATGGAGTGCAGGTGCTTCCGGTCCTTGCATGGAGTGCAGGTGCTTCCGGTCCTTGCATGGGGTACAGGTGCTTCCGGTTCCTGCATGGGGTACAGGTGCTTCCACAAAACCATTCTGACTCAAATTCCTGAATTAATGTAGCAAAAGCACAAATTTAAGCTCCACTTCAGGTAGATTGTAGTGATCTCTGATGTTACCATGCTTAAGTTGATTATTTTCCTATAACAGCACATCCACAAGTGCTTTATTCCTCTTATACCACAGCAGTTTGCCAATAATTAAAACTTTTTGCAGAGCACTGATGCTGGAGACTCCTTCCATAAATGTTATAAACATAATAAACATCTCCATTCAGAAAATTGCACCATATTAATGATTGCACACAATATTGTTGGCTTGTGAATCTGTTTATTATTCCTGATTTAATGCGATGGAGCAGAAACATGAATTTAGGCTGCACCTGTTGTAGATTGTAGTGATTTCCAACAGTGCCCTTGTGATGAGGAAAGGACCCTCCAAATCCTCTTCATGCACAGTCATGAACAATAAAAGTAACGAATCTGCAATCAGCCTGAATGTTTCTGTGTCTCAGCTCAATAGCAGTGTAAATGAACGAGCACAAATACCATCACCCAGTACATTGTGGTATATTTCATATTTTTATACATTGTTGTGGCAAATGTAGCACTCTTAAAATGGGCTCCTCTTGATGGACGTAGATCTGGCTCGCTGCCTCTGTTCCTGAAGTGTCGTCCAGGCTGCATATTCATTAAAGAAACCATTAAATATGGAACACGTTAAATATGTTTCTATTGAAATATTTTTTATGTGATTTTTATTCTTGTGAGATGTTAGCGGTTGTGTGTTGCCGTGATGTCAAGGGGGATAATGTTATTGCTAGCGCAGTTACCATGGCATTTAATAGGAGATAAAAAATCAGTGATCTCAAACTTAAGTGATAACGTTCAGATTTCACTCTTAGCCCACCATTTTCCAGCGATGTACAATGTAATATTAATGAGAAATCCAGCATAGAAATAGTGGAGACATAGTGGTGCAAACACTGGACTCAAAGTCCCAGAATGCAATGGGTTGCGACAGAGACTCGGCACGGCTAGTTAATGATCTCCGAGATGACTAGCGCGATGGTGTTGATGGAGGTATTAGCGTGAAAGTTGAAGCTTTGGAAGCTGATCTGTTTGAACAGAGCATACAGATGAGGAGGAGAGAGCCCTGTATAGACTAAAGCACTAAAGCGCCGCTGCATCGCACTCTTTAGGTAGAGGTGAAGCGAGGGCTAAATCCCACTGCAACGCTATTAGCAGGTATTCGAATGGCATTGTGGGAATTGTAGGGAAACAAAATAGACCAACATGTCAATGAAAGATGTTTAAACTAAAAAAATAAAGACATTAATTGTAAATATTGTCCAGTTGGTCATTTTTCCTTTAATGCAAAAAAAAAAAATTACTAAATCATCCTGCAGATTTTTTTCAGGTGCTCATGAGGTTGCATGTTGTAAAACTTGAGTAAACCAGGGCCTCAAGCTAAAACTCGAATGCATGGTGTATACAATTGGGAGGTTTGTAAAACCACTGTAGAGCAGAGACCTAGTGATTGGTATTCAGGTAATAATTATTTAAGGTTTTTATAAATACAGTGTCGTCTCTTAGCTAATATATTCTGACGCCCATCACGACTAAAAGAATCTGTACTGATGTAAAAAATGAGTAAGCTGCTAAAATTCCCAAGCACAGCTCTTCGGAAGGTATGGGCTCGTACGCCTGCCAGTGGGTCACTTGTCTTTATCGATGGTGTGACTGCCAGCGGCAGCAGCAGAACGATTTTTGAAGTTAACTGCTTGCATCTAAATGTGTCAAAACTTAACAGATGGCGCTTCACCTCATAGCAGGACAATGACCCAAAAGCAACTATTTCAAAAAAGTCGAGTGTTATTGACCGGCTAAATCAATTACTGAGTCCCACTGAGCACTTAGGCACTTACTGACGGCCGACAAATTTCCCTGAAACAAGCCGAAGAGATTGTGGTGAAAAAGGCTGTATTACAGACCTGAGAGAGCAGCAAAGACTGTACACATACTTACTTACTTACTTACTTATTTACAGCTAAGTACATATATATAGTTTATATACTACATATACTACCCAGTCCATAAAATAGTTTAAATAGTTACAAGCTATTAGATTTAAAAGTAGTGCCACGCCTATCTCACTACTGTGAAATGTAATTAGTTAATAGGAAACGTAAAGAGTTAAACGTGAAAATCAAGACGCAATCAACTTCTGTATGACAAAGTCAACTTTTAATGAGAATCTATCATCAACTTTTTTGTTACACTGGGATTCTGATCCTCAAATTAGGAGCCAATGCCTTCAGAGAGCATGAGAGAGAGAGAGAGAGAGAGAGAGAGAGAGAGAGAGAGAGAAGAGACGACAATCATTAAAGTCAATGAGAGAGAAAAAGGGCCTTAAGAAAGAAATTAAGAGAAGTGAAAAGAGCAGGACGGTTCAGAACAGTCCCCCGGCGAGCCCAGACAAACGAGTCCAAAGACCTCAAAATGAGGGAACATTTGTGCTCGGCTCTCTTAAGATTTATTTCAGTTCAGTGTTCTAACCTTATTCTGTTGTATGTACTGAGCAATACCACCACAAAATGTAACTTTAAGTTATATTACTGGATTTACTGGACCACTCTGAAGTGCATTTCTTTTTGTTTATAATCAATTTGATGATGTGCTAAAAAAAATTTTTTAAAAACAGAGAAAAGAAAAACCTTTACCCTGTACATAAACTATTAAAGTTTATTATTAGTGTTGTGTCCATTCTGTATTGTCATGTTTCTCCCTGCTATTGGGGTGTTCACTCTGTTATTGTTGTGTCTACCTTTTTATTGTTATTGTCGTGTCTGCCCCGTTATTATCGTGTCCTTCAATGTTATTGTCGTGTTTACCTTTTTATTGTTATTGTCGTGTCTGCTCTGTTATTGTTGTGTCCATTCTGTTATTGTCGTGTTTACCTTTTTATTGTTATTGTTGTGTCTGCTCTGTTATTGTTGTGTTTACCTTTTTATTGTTATTGTTGTGTCTGCTCTGTTATTGTTGTGTCCACTCTGTTATTGTCGTGTTTACCTTTTTATTGTTATTGTTGTGTTTACCTTTTTATTGTCGTGTTTACCTTTTTATTGTTATTGTTGTGTCTGCTCTGTTATTGTTGTGTCCACTCTGTTATTGTCGTGTTTACCTTTTTATTGTTATTGTCATGTCCGCCCTGTTATTGTCGTGTCCTTCAATGTTATTGTCGTGTTTACCTTTTTATTGTTATTGTCGTGTCCGCGCTGTTATTGTCGTGTCCTTCAATGTTATTGTCGTGTTTACCTTTTTATTGTTATTGTCGTGTCTGCTCTGTTATTGTTGTGTCCACTCTGTTATTGTTGTGTTTACCTTTTTATTTTTTATTGTCGTGTCTGCCCTGTTATTGTCGTGTTTACCCCTTTATGTTTACTGGTGTGTATGCTCTGTTATTGTCGTGTCCGATCCTCTATTGTTATGACCACCCTGTTATTGTCACGTTTACCCTTTTATTTTTATTGTCATGTCTGCCATGTTATTGCTGTGTCCACTCTTTAATAGAAGACATTAACATGGCCCTTTTATGACAAAATAAGAAATTGTGTAGTTTTCTGAACACCTGGAGGTCCAAAAGCCACCAAATACCAGAATACAGTAATAAGACTAATAGACAAATTGAAAAAATACTCGGCATGAATAAAAAAATAATAACAATAAAAGCACTAATAATTCAAACTGGTATAGCAATATTTCTATGAGTGCAGAACTCAACAGCCTTAAGAAAAAATATTTAAGGGTTGTTCAAGTGATTCTTTGTATAGTTAAGGGCACTTAGCTTCCTAAGAGTTCTAGTTTAGCAATCTGATAGAGAAACAGTGAGGTCTGTGTGGAGATCTCTGATTGTTGATTGTATTGTTTTATTGTAACCATCAAGGCTGAGTTTCCCAAAGATCATTATTAAATGGCAGAGTGAGCATTTCATTGAACAGTTGGAGTTGTAAAAGGTTGGGGAACTCAGCACGATTTATAGTAACAGCTTCATAAAGCATAAGGATAAAAGAATCAGAATAAATTCATCATACTAACAGAAATGCAGACTAAATGTTAGGCATCGAGAACAAAGGAAAGCATTGAAACGTCATTGTAGTGTATTTGTAAATCCACACAAACCAAATCAGATGGAAGGATTAGAAATAGAGACGGATTTTAGCAGTTATAGCTTCCTGTGTTTCTTTTCAAATCCAACAAATTCACCTTTGCTCTTTAGAAATACAATTTCTATGATTTTTTTTTTATTTCTGGCTGAGTGAGCTCACCAACTACAAACAATCTAGTAAAGGGGAAAAAAAGACTGCTCTAATCCTTTCAGAGATGAAGAAAAGCCCTCCAATGGTTTTATAAATGAAGAACTCTCTCCAGAGCACAGGTCTTTCTTACTCAGCTCGTTCCCTGGAGCACCACGGCGCAGCGGCGTACCCGGTTCAAACCCATGAATCACTTTCACCTCAACATCCACAGCTCCAGTACGTTTCAGTCACACAACGACAGTTAGATTTTGCTTAAAGCATTTTTTTTTTTTACCACTAAGTCTTTTGTTAATGCAAATATTAAGCCATAGCAGAAAAAAAGAATTGCTCGTGGCTCAGAGTGTTTCTTTTCAGCCGTGAAACGCACTGCACCTAACAAAAGAGGACTAGCTTCCTTATCTTCACTGATGTGGCTGCTGCTGGAAAAGGAAAGATTGCGATAAAAAAAAAATGTCTATAGACATATCAGATATTTCAGAAAAATCATGTGATAAAGAATTCATCTGATTCGTTATCATACAGCAGAGCAATAAAAACCACAACCTGCTACTAAAGTTACTAAAATTTGCAATGAATTACAATGAATATAATGAATTAAGCAATGTATATTATTTCTGTAAGAAATAAATAATAATTAAGTGTGTAATAAGTTAGGATTAAAACACGACGGCACGTGAAGCTGACATGAAGTTATAACAATTGTACATTTTAACTTATTAATGAACTACGTGTACTTTTTATCTATTTATGGTCGCATTTAAACTAAGAGAGTTCCTGTTCTCACTTACGTTACAGCAGCTGTAAACAGAAATTCCCTCATCAGCCTCTCGTTTTTCTTAATAAGTTAATAAGCCACGAATATCAACAATTACACACTTTTCTTTATTAAATAACATTTTAATCAGTTTATTATTAGACTTCAAATATCATTCGCCGTACAAGACCTTGCGAATGAGCTGATGCTTAAGAAACGATGACGTATTAGAACGAGCGCATTACAATAAACCTGCGCTGCTGTTATAGAAAATTAATCAACATCCACCTTCTGACCAATCAGAATCCAGAATTCAACAGCGCTGTGGCAGAAATCATCATAAATCCCTCACAGAAAGAAAAAGTTAAATCTAGAACCTGCTTAAGAGTTCTTTAGCGTGATCTTCTGAGGTTTATGATTGGAAGTCTAGGCTCTGCTTCGTGTAATTACTGTATATCCTTCCTGTGTGATGCTGCATTGTAGCTTGTGTAGGTCCGTTTTTCTCTGATTGTTGATTATTGTGTTATTGTGACAGGCAAGGCTGAGTTTACAAGGTCGAGCGAGCATCACATTGAACACACACACACTCTCTCTCTCTCTTTCTCTCTCTCTCTCTACCAGTTAAAATGAACTTAACTTTACGATGCTTTTGAGAAACTCATTAAACTGGATAGGTTTGGGCGTTTTATGGGATGCGGGAGGTTTTGTGGCCGTTCATGTGGCCTTCGAGTTGTGAACGGTTGTGAAACTCAGCACTATATCGCCTACAGTAATTGCTTCATGAACAGTTTAGTGGAGTTTATTTTATATAAAGGTTTTGCTATTTTTAAGGACAATCTAGCGCATATAGGGCAGAGCTGAAGTGAATCTTCTGACTTTAAGTAATTACTAAACGCAACAGCGCTTGTTATATAGGATGATGATTGTTATCAGGGGTTAAATCAGGATTTAGGAAGTGAACAAACTCATCATCTTACACAGGGGGTCAACAATGTATATCATTATATATGGAGTTATTATTATTATTATTATTATTATTATTATTATTATTAATGTATGTATTTAATATGGTGTCCCTAGGTATTAATTTAGAAATTAAAGCAAAGATACATGATGTAGTAAACCTTTAAACTAGTTAAAGTAGTAATTAAAGTAGATTAAATTAAAGTAGAATTCTGGATTCTGATTGGTCAAAAGGTAGCTGTTGATTAATTTTCTATAACAGCAGCTCAGACAGTAGTGCAGATTTATAGATTAATATGCTTATTCTAATACGTTATCGTTTCTATAGTAACAGCTCATTCAACAACAGATTGATAAAAAGCATATAATCATTGATAAGGAGACGTTTATTTAACGTTAATGGAGTGTTAATGTGTCAGAGCCGTAACTTTTGAACGTTTTCCGCCATCTTCAGGACTTCTGGTTTCTCAGGAACGTGCCTTAAAGCTGCAATAGGTCTTTACGATTACAGCAGTAGCACTAAGGTACAAATCTACAATATCCAGGTGACATTAAACCCTGAAGCAAGGGTGAGACTTGGATATAAAGCTTGGAATGTCTTTGGAAGTGTGAATCTTTAAGGTATCCATGTGGGAGGATGAGAGAAGCCTGAACGGTATAGCTGTGTTTTCTGCTTGCTAGTTTGTGTGGGATTTTCTGTTTGCTATTTTTGAGCCATGGGCCAGTCTGAGGCTTATGCAATACATCCCCAAAATAAATCCTCACTGTTTTTGTCATGGACATTCCGCTTCGTTGGGTGTATTTTTTTTTTTTTTTCCCCTTGGTCTGGTAGCTTGGTTTTCCTTTTTGTTTTTTTCTCTCTACTTTTTTAAATGACAAGAAGAAAAACAATAAAATACAGTAAGAATAATAGTGACTTGTTTAACGCATTTTATCCCTGCATTTGTTTTGAAGCTGTGTTTCCTCCTGGCTTGTTTTCAGGGCTTTATATTTTAGATTTCTTTTCAGTGATTTCTTTTGAAAGTGGTTCCCAAAAGTAAATCATGCCTGTTATGTAAGATGTGATATGACACATTGATGGAAACCTTTCACTATTTCAGACTACAGTTTTGGCCTGGTTTGGTTGCAGGAGGTTTGGAAATCGTGTTTGGTGTTTTACACTCTCGTTGATTTGAGAGCTCGTGTTGTCATGGGGAAGAATTTGTCAGTCTGTAAGCGCTTCGTCTGCACAGCATTACATCTGATGTTAGAACAAAAGCTTTGCGCTGGTGGGATTGTTCTGTTCACCTGATGTTTTTCCAGCTGTCACCTTGTAAACATGAGCTGGTGCTGGAATGTCAGGGAACCTCAAGATGTTTCTCGTGTAAACATTTGGGATTAGATGAATAAGTAGTGAAAGGAAAGAACGCATTAGGGCCCACAACAATTCCAGCCAATTTACAGATTTCAGAATTATTGGCACTCTTCTTAAAAACTGAGCAAACATCAATATATGAATGAGTGCTGGTTTCAAAACTATTGGCACCCTCCAAATTAATATTTCATGAAGCCCTGAGTCTTCCATTTCCAATATTATCAATCATGTTTTACTTTTTTTTTTTTAAGCATCTTCTTGGCCATGAAGTGTGTATGATTTTTTACATTATACACCACACATTTGACAGCAGAGAAACAAATGATGATTCCTTCTTCAGTCCACATTTTCTATCCCAGATTTTTTTTTAGGAGCTTAAAGGCATGTGCGTGTGTTTAAAGGCAGTCTTCTAGACCAGGGGTTCTCAAACTTTTTACAGTCAGAAACCCCTTTAACAAAACCCACCAGGTCCGTTTGATCCACAGGAACAGATCAGCTAATGTGAAGCAGCATTTAGCTTTTATGCTGCTCAAATTGGTACCAGCTCCTAGAAGATGTTAAATGTGCCACAAATGTAGCTCTTTTTAAATCTAGATTAAAAACCTTTCTGTTTTTTTTCATGTGCCTACACTTAAGCTGTTAAGGCTTGCACTTTATGTCTATATTGTACAATACTTTCTCAGCACTTTCTTGTTTCAGTTCTTTTCTGTTGAGCCTTACTATGAATCTTAATTGATTTCATATAAAACTTTAAATGTTCACAAATCTTATTTGATTTAATTCATTTTATTTGTAAATCACTTTGAAGTGCATGAAATATCGGAGCCAGAGAGTTGTTTAAATGTCAGAATATTCCACCCATAGAACCAATTTCTTTATTAAAATTGTCTTTAGATTCTAGTTGACATTATTTATAGGCATAATAACTTTGATAATAGTGAATTACAATGTCTGTCAGTGCAACAAAATTGGAAATCACAAACCCTTGGCTATGGTTCACTGGCCCCTATGTGTCCCCAGACCCCACTGTGTCTCTAGAACCATGGCTCTAGACACTACTGAAAAACCCCATCTTAGATTCGTCTACTCAAGAAAAATCTGGCCACCTAGTGGTGGAAGAACTAAAAAAAAAATCAGGAAAATTTAAATTGCTGTTTGTATAATCATGTTCGCCCATTATGTTGCAGGGTGCCAATAATTGTGCACTCGATTGTACCAGGAGAGTAGTAGTCATCCTGCAATTTGCTTTAATTGTGCTACATTCCTGAGATCAACTGTTATCTGTGAGATCAACAGGGATCAACTAACAGGATGCTAAAGTAATGTAATGCTGTAATGCAGGAGAATATTTGCTCAGCGTTTCGGTTCTCATTCGGAGCACAGAGCACCGGAGCACCGGTAGCAGCGGAGCCCCATAGCGGGTGACCTTCCGAATGAGACGGCCTCCCAGGCATGGGTGATGAATATGCATTAGAAAGATTACAATGAGGTGACAAGGCAGGTGCTCTCATCCAAATACCAGCACAGCTGGCAGCCGCTTCTTCACCACTCACTCTTTTCCTCTTACATAACAGTTATAGTTCACTCATCTATCTCACTCGAGCCTTTGTTAAAAAAATAAATAAATAAATAATAATAATAATCCTCCTGCTTTAAGCTCTCAGGACTCTCTAGAGTTACCAGATCACAGTGCACTCTCATTGCTTGTCCCGTATTGTCCACAGTATATATCACGAGCATGATTATGAATTATGATGTCGCAAGGAGGAGGGTGCTTTGCTAAGCCAGCCTCCCTTCAGGAGGAGTTTCTACCATCTGTCTGCGCTGAGACGCCGCGGTGGCTTGCGATGGGGGATTCAAACCTCTACTGATTGCCCTTCCCTGTCAGAGAGCTAACAGAGCAGAACATTCCGGATAGCGGAAAAACCAGGCGCTATTGAACCATGTCCTCGGTCTTACGCCAGCCAGGAGCGATTTGCATAAATAAGCTATCATGGCCATGATGATGGTGTTTTTTTTTTTGACTGCACATTATTGTTTATTGTTTTGGTGGTCAAGGTGAGAGAGAACCAGTGTAAATATTTAATTCGTAAACAATTCAATCAAAAACACGTTCAAATTGGACGCTAGCCGAGTCGAGCTAAAGACAAACCTGAGAGAGAGAGAGAGAGAGAGAGAGAGAGTGCAAATGGACCTGCTTGTAATAATACCTATGTGTAAGGAATAAAACACTCTGTTAAAGGAAAATAATCAACAAAGGGGTCGTCTGATTTAGCAGTTACCACCCAAAGTTGATTATTTTCCAATAAGAGCACATCTTGAAGACTTTTCTTTTTAAATCTCTGCAATTTGCCAATGACTACAATTGTTATTTATTACAAAATGACACGATTATCCATTTATAGTTAAATTAATTGTTGTGGAACGTCCATGAAACAAGTTAGTTCCTGTTCTCTTTTGCATTACAGCAGCTATAAACAATCGTTTCCTCACGTAACACGTAAACCCCTCCGTCCTGAAGATGTCAGAAAACTTAGTTACATCTTTAAGCGCTGACACTGGAGACTCCTTCCATAAATGTTAAATAAACCTCTCCTTACGGAAAACTTCACCATATCAATTATATTATATAATATATAAGTTTTTCTTTGTTCAATAGCAGCATGTTTTTCCAATCAGTTCATTGTTAGCCTTAGATTATGTCCACAATACAAGTCCGTGTGTAAGATAATGTATTAATATAAAGCTGTGATTTGCAGCTGCACCACTGTCAGAGCTTCTGACCAATCAGAATCCAGAATTCAACAGCGCTGTGATATATAAATAGATACATAGGTTAATAAATACATTTACTTGACAGTCCATTATCAGCATTAATGGAGATTCTACGGTGTCCAATATGGCGTCCCAAAGGGTCACTACATTCTCTAATGTTCTCTCTATAAACAGACTCTTTAACATGGAAATCATAAACATAATTTTGGGTTTCATACATGTTACATACATAGTGATTCTTCGGCACATCTACAGAAAATAGAAGACAAAACATATAGCAAAAGATACGAAAGAAATGGATGAACAGAAACTTTCTAGTCTAAGGCAGCCTGCGATGATGTTGCTGATTTCACCTGAGAACTTGATGACTATTTTGTGAACCCAAAAGTTACCATTAAGAACCTTTGGTGTAAACCTAGATGGTGGTTTACCGTCTCCTAAAACTGCATTATAATTTAATAAAGACAGCCAAAATAAGAAATATGTTAGCTCTACATGACTAGTGCATGCTCTTATAACTTCTTTTATAACTTCTAATTTGGACTATTGTAACGAGTTGCTGCCCCGCTGCCTCATTAAAGAAGATTCAGATGCTTCAGAATGCAGCAGGCCGCATCCTCAGCAGAAAGGAAAAAAAAAATTCAGAGCTCATTACTCAGGCTTATTCAAGCTACACTAACTGTTTATTAAGTTCTGCATTAACTACAAAGTTCTGCTTATGAACCATTATGCTCTATATAGTAAACTTTCTGGTGTATCTTGCTGATCTCCTGAAGCAGTATAACCCATTCCGAGCACTTCACTCAGTTGAAAAAGCCTGAACTCTGGAATAATGCTCTAGAGGAATATTTTTATAGCTTTATATGTGTTTTTAAATCCAGATTAAAAACAGACTTGTTGAACTTGGCATGTTCTTAGTTCTTGAGTATTCTTATCTTGTTAAATATAGTTTTTATAATTTGTAGTATTTTAATAGATTAAAGTCAATGCATTAGTAAATTAAATTCTATAGCACTTAAAGATATAGAAATCAAACTAAAAGTGCTATATAACAAAGATCATTGTTATTGTTGTTGGTTGGTTTTTTTCGTTGTGTGGTTTGGTTGTTTGGGTTGGTTTTTTGGTTGTGTTGGTAGGTTATTTTGGTTGGTTGGTTGAATGGTTGGTTAGTTGAATGGTTGGTTGGTTGGTTGAATGGTTGGTTAAATGGTTGAACGGTTGGTTGAATTGTTGAATGGTTGTTTGAATTGTTGAATGGTTGGTTGGTTGGTTGAATGGTTGAATTGTTGAATGGTTGTTTGAATTGTTGAATGGTTGGTTGGTTGGTTGAATGGTTGGTTGGTTGGTTGAATGGTAGGTTGAATGGTTGGTTGGTTGTATATTTATTTTTGTTATTTGTTTTCTTCCTGATATTTATCATCTCTCAGCTTAGAGCAGTGGTTCTTATACTTTTTGTAGCCAAGGACCCCTTTAACTATAAAATAAATTCCACAAACCCCCCACAGCACAGATTTATTTTTTGAATATTATCACAAATGCATGCAATATGTTGTCTATTTATTAGAGCCATAGAGCTTTCTGTTCATAAACCTTACACAAACAGAACACATTAGCATCCAAGATGTCATTATTTATAAACTTATTATTGAACTTGGTATTGAAGTTTAGATTAAAATTCATTGATTTCAAGCAACCAATCCAACTGGCTAATGTCTATAAAAACTCAATAATAAATATAATAACTTTGTTAATAATGAGTCGTGGAAATACTTCATGGACCCCTTTGAGAAGATTAGAGAACCACTGGCTCAGATGGTTGTGTACTAACTCTGGCATGCACGCTTACTGTACATTCATTGGGTTTAAAGGAGGACTGTTAGGTCATGTGCACAGAGGCACGTTCCAGCCTCCATATGTGCCATTGGAAAGCAGTTTGGTAACTATACTATGATCGGACACATCTAGGTAGCGTTTGATTGGTCGACACAGCTTTCTAATATGGTGAACTTAATCCTGATGAAAAAGCTTGGATCCTGATGGTGTTCTAACGGTTAATAATGGTCAAAATTCATCCAGGGTAAAGAGTCATAATGGTTTAACAGGTGAACAGTGACGGATTATAGACGTGTTTGATGGTTTCCTAATGGGCTTTAAAGTTCATACAGGAGTCTGGTGATCTCTGATTGTGACCTTGTGCTAATATTCAGTGATTTAATGATGATTCCATTGACCTAATGGACATTTGTAATGATGCTGCTGCAGTGCAGTGAAATGCTGTTGTCCAGCTTTCATTAGATTCTATGCAGAACTGGAAAACATCCCACTGAACATCATTTTATATGAAGTTTATATTATATTATACTATATGTTACATTTAATAAAGGATTTTTAAACTCATGTGAGTGATTATTTAACAATTAATATCTTAACATACACCATTTGACCACTTTCAGCATCTGTGAAACCAAACACACTGAATGTCTTTGTCTTCCTGTGGGTGTGAAAACTTTTGCACTCAATATAGCTGAATAGTCCAGCTGAATAAAACTGTTCATCATTTGCACTTGGGAGAGGTAGAATTTAGGCTATAAGATGAATAAACCACATTTTTAATTCCTAAAAATATAGCAATAGACACAAATGTCTTTCTTTTTTTGATGCAGCTACATTGACTAGCTAACTTGCTATGATGCTAGTTGTGTTAAAGCTAACACTTTGTCTCATATAATGCTTCTTTTTTTTATCATTTCTACTAAAATAATGCAAAAGTGACTTTTTCCATTTGCTTCATAATCTGGAGTATCAACACCTCTCATAATATCTTGCTGGTTTTGAACTATACACTGACATTTATTAGCAGAATTAGCATCTCTTCAGTTGCTGGTTGCGTTCTGTCTAGCCTAAGAAGAATATCTCTGAGTAATTTACATTATTAATATATTCTGGCCATCCCTAACTAGCTATCTGGCTAGTTACCTGCTAGTAAACAAGCTCAACTAGATCTCAAGTTATCTAAACCTACTTTAGCTATGTTCGCTAGCTATGTAGCTTAGCATGTAGCTTAGCATGAGGATTTTGGACCTACAAGTTGCTACCAAATACCATATTGTCATCCTCTAAAATTTGCAAATCTGACGTGTTTGGTTCAAACCGGTTAAACTTTTAATTTTGTGACCTCAAAAAAACAGAGCTCATATTTTTAGCCCTGCCTCTGATTGAGTTTTATACAGAAGTAACAAGGAAGTCGTTCTTTTAAATGAAAATATGTGAACAGATCAGAAATTATTTCCCATATGAATTTTACATTCTTGATTTTCTAACTTTATGACCTGATAATTCAGCTAAACACACAGCAAATCTGTAACTAAATTAAAATGAGTTGACTCTTTGTTTGAATCCAGGAAAACCTTTAGGTCCTGATGCCCCTTTTTAGCAGGATATTTTGAGTTAGTTAGAAAAAAAAAGCCAGTATACTTCCTGTTCAGGAAATCTTACCATGATATGAGCATTTGTAAATAATCAATCTAATACTGCATTGGAGTTCAAATGAATCACTTCAAATGACTCTTTTTGTTAAGCGACATCTTAATAGTTACTAATGCCTAAGTTGAACTAAGTGTAACGAAAAGTAAACTTTAAAACCTGACTGGGACAAATTCTGAATCTCAAAATAAAACCTCCATAAAAATAAATATTAAAACAACAACAACAACAGGAACCTGGGTGATATGACTCAGAGTCAAGAGAGACCTCTGAAGCCATGTAAATTTGGCAGAAGGTCACTAGGCCCTTTTTTTCTATTTTAAGTTAGAGTGTCATCATTTTTTTTCATATTTTGTGTTCAGGAAATCATAATATGTGAATATATAAATAATCCATTTTAATGTGCTGCACTGGAATTCATTCAAATGAATCACTACAAATGAATCTTTTAACAAAGCCACATCTTAATGGTTAGAAATTAATTGTCTATCTAATCCAGCAAAATGTTCATACTGGCCAGGGTCCAGATCTACAAAAAAATATATACATATATATAAAAATACATCTGTAAAAATAACAAGAAAAACAAGCTGGGTGATATGATTCAGAGTCGAGAGACCTGAGGCAGTGCGAATGTGGCAGATGACCACTCGGACCACCATTTTTGTTGTTGCTGCTTGTATTTTAAGTTAGAGTCATCATTTATTTCATACTCTATATTCAGGAAATCTTTCCGTAATTTGTAAATAAAAAATTTTCAATGTACTCCAAAGGAATTCAAACTAATCTCTGGTCAAATGACTCTTTATGTAACGCCACATTTTAATAGCTAGTAATGACTGACTAAAACTAAACGAAGCCTAACTAAAAGTAGACGTTTCATACCTACCTAAGTCAAATTCTGCATTTCAGAATGAAAATAAACTCAAAACAAGTATTAAAACATCACCACCACATGAATCAGAATGAATCAGTTATGAATCAGAGTCAGTACCCAAGCTGTGAGAGAGACTAGATCTTTTTTTTTTGGGTATTTTAATTTAAAAAGTGATCATTTATTTCCATACTTTATGTTCAGGAAATCTTACCATAATGTAAATAACCAATTTCTAATGTACCCCAGTGGTATTCAAACAAAAACCCCACCACCACATGAATCAGAATGAATCAGTTATGAATCAGAGTCGGTACCCAAGCTGTGAGAGAGACTAGACCATTTTTTTTGGTATTTTAATTTAAAAAGTGATCATTTATTTCCATACTTTATGTTCAGGAAATCATACCATAATGTAAATAACCAATTTCTAACGTTCTCCAATGGTATTCAAACGAATCTCTTGTCAAATGACTCTTTTTGTAATGCCACATAATGATCAATTTCAGTAAAGTGAGGTTGTAATGCCAACCTTGGTCAAATTCTGAATCTCAAAATAAAAATAAACACCGGTTAAAAACAACAAGAAGAGCAGCAACCTGGCCGTTGTGACTCAGAGTCGGTACCCTGGCTGTGAGAGAGCCCTCTGAAGCAGTGTGAGTTTGGCAGAGGACGGTGTGTATGCGGAGGACAGGCTTTGGCTTGCTGAGCTCGTGCGTGTCTGCGTCCCTGCAGGACTGAGAACTAGCACTGGGGGGGATGTCCAAACTCCATCTGGCTCAACAGCTCAGAGCCCTTCACGCCTAACAGAAAAGGCCCTCCAAATGTGCACTTTGTCAGCCATTTGTTGGAATTTTGGAAAGGAACAGAAGGATCAGAGGAAATCCTATGCTTTTGTTTTATTATCATTATTATTATTATCCACTATTCCCCTGTCACGAAATGCAATTCCGTGCAATTGTATTTCTTTTGAAATGGTTGTGCTGTGTGTCATCAGAGTCTGTACAAATCACACAACTTACCTCAAACCTGCTAAGCGCACAGGGGGCAAAATGATTACACCCAGCTTCTAGCCAAAAGGTGTGACATTAGAGAGCCATCTAGTGGAAAGAATGTGAAGCTCAGGTAGTGAAAGGGGAGAAAATAGGTAAAAGAATGCAATGGGAAAAAGAGAAAAGACAGTCAGAGCTTTATTTTCTGCTGTGAGGGTGCAGGCAAGTGAAACTATATGCACAGTTATGATACAAGTGAGTGCAAAAGTTTGTACTTCTCATGGTTTTTGAGTGAAAAAAGAAGTAAAGTGTAGATTGGTTTTGCAATGTATTTACATAATAATAATAATAATAATAATAATAATAATAGGAAGAAGAAGAATATCAATAAGTATAAGAATAACTGAAATGCTTAAAAAAAGGACAATTGAATCAAGTTTCTGAATGCAGAAAAGTACTTTAAAAAGACGGTTATAATGGCAGAGATTTACAAGGTAGTAGATATTATAGAAGATATAATATTTACAGGACATTTGAAAAGAAAGATGCAAAGTGATATAGGGTTGTTGTTGTTGTTTTTTTTACCATTGGTGCCAAAAATGAGGTGTGCAGAGTCTTAAAATCTAAATCAGAATTTATTCCAAGACAGAAAAGCTTGCAGCAAATGTTGAACAGAGAATTTATTCAAAACAGTTCTAGGGAGAAATAGTTACAAAGAAGAGAGGAGAAAGAAAAGAGGAGAGTGAGCACAGCAGTAGTTCCTTTGTGATTACATGTAGTTATATAGGACTAAACACATTGGCTAAGTTACATGACCATATATTATTCATCATTAAATGATTGGTACAGCCTATAATACTATTATGAATATTCATAAAATCAACATCTGTCCATTCCATGGATGACCAGAATGATGAAGAACAAAATTCGTGCAACCTGGAACCATTATTATTTTTCATATTAGGACTGTGCTTTTGGGTTTACTGATCCATGTGTTATGAATAGGAGCGTAACGACGCATTGCAATGAAAAAAATGTGACTGGAAATGTGCAAATCATATAGTGGAAATCAGCATTCTATTAATTATGCATCTAATACAGTTGCACTGTTTGAACACCAGAGGTCCCAATCTGCACAACCCATAGAGTTAAAATACGCTGGTCACATGATCGCATTCTTTCTTGAAGATCCTGCGTCATTACCGGGAATCTTTTGCACTTGTGAAATGACCAATAGTACTGGATCACAACGACAGACACGCATCATAGGTTAAATGATTACACAACCACGTTATAACCATTAAAAAGAGCTCTTGAATAGCTTTCAAATGACACAAGCCCTGCGCCACTGCGATCTACAGTGCTCGAGAAAGAGGTTGCGGAAAGCGGGCATTTTAGCCGACTTTGGAGCTCTATCTCTGGTTAAATTGATGCCTCAGAAGCGGCAACAGAGCTCATTATGTTTCTATCCATCATTTCCCCCCGAGTCAGATACTTTATTTATTACAAAGAATTTTGGGAGAATTTTTAAATGTATTTATTTATTTTTAAGATATTTATTTATTTTTAAAATATTTTTAAGATACCTGTAGTACATTTTGTTTACAATATTAAACATCTGTTCGTAGCAAATTTTGATTTATTTAGTTTTATACAGACAAAAATGCACACTGTTTTGCATTGTTTATGATTCAGAAATTTAAAAACGAGTCTTTTCAGTCATAACTTTTCTTCATTAAAGAATATTTCGCTAAAATATTCTGAGAATGGAATTGAATCTGATCGAATCGTGACCAGAGTGTATCGGTACACTCCTAGTAATGACGTTTTTGAAGCTGTCCCCATGCTTATCATAATACTAGCCTCACAGTGGAACAGCAGAAGATGAGGTCACATAAGTTTGAAGCAAACACAAGTTAATTAATACAAAAATAAAGCTTTGTCACAAGCCGACCCCAAATACAGATCCATCAACTATTAACATCTTTACATGTTACAGATTCTGCAAAACGGAATACCTTATACATCTTGCTGTATATTAAAAAAATAAAGTTCTTTGCCATGTTTTCCAAAGGGTGTGAAAACTTTTGCACTTGACTGTATAGTCTACATAAATAAGCCTGCTCATCGCTTGTACTGTTATCCTGACTTGCAAGAATATATTTCATGAATATATTTAATTTTTTACTCAAAATATTGTGATAGATATGAATTTTCTTCAGCTACTTTGACTCGCAGACTTGCAATGTTGGTAGCTGTATTAAAGCATTTCCTGTGTTTTCCTTTTTTATCTATTATTTCTAAAATAAACTAATAAATAATGCAAGAGTGACTTTAGCTAGATGTTAGCTAACAACAATACGTCAAAACGTCCACCATATTGGAAAGGTCCAGATGCCAAAGTAAGCCAATAGTCCACATTGATTTAAAAAATAATAATAATAATAATAATAATAGTAATAATAATAATCTCCTTTAGTGATCTTTTCCACAAAATTTGCTTTGTTTCAGAGGTCATAACTTCCTGAAAGTGCATGGAAAGAAAATTTTTAAGGAGTCAAAAAAAAAAAAATTGGCATTTTTATAATAATAAAATTAATTAACTTATTGGCTATTAGTTAAAAAAAAAAAAAGTGTAGACCATAAATATAGAGAAAATATTAATAATATTGAATACAGGAAACACTGTGGCAGGTTTTGGGGCTGCTGTATTTTATTTGATATTATTTTTCATTTTTTTTACTCTACACCATGTGACATCTTCCCAGCAGATGGCAGTATATCCATTGTCTCAAACCATCTGTTCATCACATAAAAGAAAAATGAAGCAGGTCAGTGTCTGAAACGTGTACTAAAACTGAAATGATATTGCTGCTCCTCATATGGAGTAAATGGAAAGCTCATAATGTTCATCATCATCATCATATTAACGAATGATCGTTAGGGTCAGCGATCTGATCTGTGCTTCGAACAGATGACAGTGCAGACTCCTGATCCTGCAGATGTGCATTAAAATCATTGCAAATTGCATAATAAGATCATAAAATTAACAATAATCACAGGAAAACAAACAAGCTCCTTGGATTAGCGTCATTTCAGAATATAAAAAATGAACAAATAAAACTAAGTCTGTTACATCACAGCGCTGTTGAATTCTGGATTCTGATTGGTTGATTAATTTTCTATAATAGCAGCTCTGACAATTATGCAATTATCTGTAAATCACAAGTTTATATTAATGCACTTCTTCTAATAAGTTATTGTTTCTATAGTAACAGGGACTTGTACAGAGGCCATTCCACATAAACGGGTTAAAAATCTTGTTATTGATATGGTGACGTTTTCTTAAAGTAAGGAGAGGTTTATTTAACATTTATGGAAGAAGTCTCCAGTGTCAGCTCTTTGTAACAGGCAGAGGTAAAGCTGTAACTTCAGGGTAACATAATAATAATAATCTGTGTTTTTTTGTCTTATTAATTTGAAGAGAGAGAAAAAAGAGCGGCTGGTGAGGGAACGACTGTTTATAGCTGCTATAACGTAAGTGAGAACAGTAACTAACTTGTTTTATGGACGTTCCTCAACATTAAATGAAATGTGTGTGTGTGTGTGTGTGTGTGTGTGTGTGTGTGTGTGTGTGTGTGTGTGTATGTTCCTGGTTAGAGTTTTCAAAGGAAAATTGAGAAGAATTTACCAGAAGATTTAACAATCACTATAGCTTAGTTAGAGAAGGATGGCTTTTTGTATAAAGAAAAGCAAATAAAGCTGTAAAGAAGAACGGAAGAAATGAAAAGCAGAAAGAAATTTGTTTCAGGAAAAATCCAAGCATAAATAAAGCAACCAGTGATGGCTGAGTGGATGGACAGATTGAAAGAGATATCAGATGGAAAGAGAGAGAGAGAGAGAGAGAGAGAGAGAGAAGCAGCAGATGAACAAGGAGATGTGTCTGATTTCCTGCATGAATAAATAAATCACAGGCTTGGAAAATGAGGACCAGGAAATGGACTAATCCAAACCGATGATAGTAGAAGAGTGAAATCCAGAGACATTTCCAAAGAAAAAAAAAAGAAAGAAAGAAAACTGGAAACTTGAAGGATATAATAATGAAGAGAGAGAAAATTGGAAAGCAGAAAAGGAGAGACACTTCAAAAGAGACGTCAATCGAGCTCCATTTAAAGAACCTAAAGAGATCAGTATGAAGCATGAAAGGATGAGCAAATGGACAGATGTTTGAAACATCTGCTCGAGCAGAAGCAGATAGACTGAAGCCCAAATGAAAGCATGAGCAGGAAAGAATGTGAGAGGATAAAGAAGAAAAAGAAAGCTAAAGAATGTAAAAGGTAGCAGAAGATCGAGAAGAAAAGAGCAAAGGAGCTGCCGAGTTCCACGAAGAGCTTTTCAGAGAAAAGGAAAAAATGGTGTTAAATCAATTTTCAAGATTATTAAAAAAAAAAAAGACACACAAGTACATGAATTATTATTATTATTATTATTATTATTATTATTACATTCAAGAAAGATGCCTAGCCCTAACTATACATGAATAAATATCAGACAATATAATGCAGCATATAATTCAGATTTAATGTTTACTAATGTAAATAGTATTCAACTGTATGACTTTAACAGAAAGGAAATATTAATATTTAATAATGTCCACTAAAGGTATGTGTCAAGTGTTCTCATAATCAGATTGCAAATTTATACATGTTCTATATATAACATATATACATATATATTATGTATACATGCTTATGTTCAAAATTTTGATTTCTGACTGTAAGCATAACAAGAAAAATGTCTTTCATGGACACATCATGTGCCAGAATTAAAAGAAAATATTTCTCCCCTAATAATCTCACACACAATTATATTATTACCTGATTTTATATTTATGTTACACTCAAAACCTCAATTTATAATTGACTGAAATCATCAACTGACCCTTAAGAATGTAATTATATCCCTAAAAGCTGATATTTTATTTTTCATCACCAGTAAAGACTTCAGTTTCTAGATCCTGTACCACACTCATTATGTGTCGTTCACGAGAGAGTCGGTTCCTTTGAGTGAACGTTCAGAGCCGACTCTCATACATGAGCCTTTCTTCTTTTTCTCCTTTTTCTTCTTCTTCTTTTTGATATAGGTAATGTTGTTACTCTTATGGTGCAATTTAATCCAAATTATTCCGTGGAAAACTCTTTTCAACATCTGAGCTGTTCGTTAGCATGAATGGTAAGACGTGTATTTGATTCAGCTCATTTAAAAAGATTTTTAGAAATTATTTTGCTAATTAGAAGGTAAAGTAAGATTCCATGAAACAATTCCAGCCTTATTTTGGCAAAGAAGAACAAGTACTAGTCACAATTTCGCACAATTTGTTCTTTTTAGCAAAAAACATCATTGAGCGGTTTGGGACTCGAAAGAGTCGACTCTTACAAATGAGCTGATCTGACTCATTTCTGTGGTGCCTGTCCAGGACCCCGCCCCCACATGTTAACCACGCCCACTTAAGGTCCTTCTTGCGACGTGTTCCTGTGCTAAGTTAGGTGTCTAAATCACTCGCCTGTCTAAAACACGTCTATAAAATCGTCAAGTTGAAATCACACAATGTAAAACCTACCAACGAAGGTTGTTATAGATTGACAAATATTCACAGTGCTGATTTTAAAAAATAGCGTATGTGTGAAGGTCACAAAATAAGAAAATATATTAGGAGGAATATTAATATTCAGGCGCTGTTCTCTTTCCTGTGAGATCCCGCGAGCGGCCACTTAGGAGACACAAAATGTCTGGAAAGAGTTTTCGGGTGAGCGACGGAGACTGGATTTGTCCAGATAAAAAGTAAGTAAACATATTTTTAGGATTTTTTTTAAGGTGTTGTGGTGTAATGCGTCACTTTGTGCACTTTGAACAAAACGGTTAGGACGTTTCCATGGAAATATTAGCAAAGCTAACTAGCTAGGTGACGTTGTGTGTAACTTGGCCTGCATTGCTTTACACGTATTTACATTAAATAGTTATTTAAATAACTAACTGCTCCTTAATAAACCTTTTAAGTAGAATATCTTTATATTCGTGTGTGTTCTTAATATTCTAGTAGCGGCATTGCTAGCTAATTGTGCTGATATTGTGGCAGTTTGCATGCTAGCTAACCCTTGCTAGCTAACGTTACCGCTTCTGATGTTCAAATAAGCAAATTTACTTTTCAAAAATACTTTTTTAACCAAAATTTAATCAAATTAATTACATAAGAAGCGCATGAATTTATGCAGATCAATATTTCTCCAGGACAAAGTGACCTTTATTTAAAGCACGGCCTTCTTTTGTGTCTTGACTGGATGTATGCAAAACGATTCTTTTTAGTGAATCGATTCACTTAGTTCGGTTCTCAAATGATTCGGGTATATGACACACTGATTCGTTTATGGTTTTAAGGGGAAGAAAGTTGAATAAAAACACAATATGTGTTGTAAGAAGGTCAAAATGATAAAAGATGGATTATATACAGGTTGTGTATATTGTGTACTGTTTTAATTTTATATTTCACTCTTTATATTAAGATGTATTTCCCATGCTTTTGTGGTTATTAATTCTGTGATTTTATTTTCCAAATTATTGGTACTTTCTAACAGAATACCTTCTCTCGTCTCGCACCCAGACGGAACCAAAAGTCGAGTTTAAAACACAAAAGGATAAACATGCTGTTTAAAAGAACGTGTGAAGCATCTGGGGGTTTTAGGTTTAAGTTATTGCGTTCCTGGCCCCAGGTACAGAGATTTACCTTATGGTCATGTGACCTACTTGTGAGGCCACGCCCCCACGACAATCGCTTAATAAGACAAATCAGCTTGTGTTAAAATGTAGTACACTGTGTGATGAGCATGCATTCATCATAAAGACACGCCCATTCCTGTGATTTATATCGACATCAGTTATCCATCAGGAATTGATCCGAATTCCAAGAGATGTTCAATATGACGGAACAGACACGTCTGGAAATCTAATCCTGCCTAAATAACATTTAAGTACTTTTTTTTTCCGTCCCGTCATTTTAATATCATAGCTTGTTTTTCTCGTGATGTTGAAATGCATTATTTTTACTGTAATCGGACACGGGAGGAAACAGCTGTATGTTTATCATCAGTGCGAGACAATTTTCCAGAATAGCGTCCGTCTCTTGAAGACTATAGTGATCCTGAACAGGTGATCAGCTTCACTGCCAGGGACCGAGACGTCTCCATGGTCATCACATGACGTTTGGAAGATGTCACCTAAACGCTTTTGAGGCTCACGACGTTTTTAACCTTCGTCAAAATCTTTGGAAATGGGATGTGATTACTGTGGAATAATATAATTACAGCGTGCCGCTGCTTATAACGGTGTAACGCTAAGTATGCTGCTGCTGCTGCTACGTGATCTCGGAAAACAGTTTTCATTATCGCTAGATGACAAGATAAATAAATTGTGATCTCGAGATAACAACGCACAAGAAGACTAGCTTCTTCACAGATCAGTTGTTCGTCACGTCTCGTCACTGCTGTTGTTATTAGCGCATGTTCGTGATAATCACTTCCTTGTTCTTGTGTCCTAAGATGTGGAAATGTGAACTTTGCCAGAAGAACAAGCTGTAACCGATGTGGAAGGGGTAAGTGATGATGCACACAGCGTATAAACCCATTATCGGGAATCACGCACAGCTGTGCTGTTTGCCTTTAAAATAATAAATGAACGGCTGTTTGTTTGAACAGAGAAGACGACAGACGCGAAGCTGATGAAGGCAGGAGGAACGGAGATCGGGAAAACTCTGGCTGAGAAGAGCAGGGGACTGTTCAGTGCCAACGACTGGCAGTGCAAAACGTGAGCTTTCTCACAGAAACACTCTTACACACACTCACACTCTTACACCCACACACACACTCTTACACACACCCTCTCACGCACTCTCACACGCACTCTCACGCACCCTCTCACACACACTCTCTCACACACACCCTCTCACACACCCCCTCTCACGCACTCTCACACACCCTCTCACACACACCCTCTCACACACACCCTCTCACG
>CM040455.1:1948621-1998781 GCA_022758105.1 Pangasianodon gigas | reverse complement strand
GTGTGTGTGTGTGTGTGTGTGTGTGTGTGTGGGTGTGTGTGATGCTACTTTAGCTCTGTTCAGTGCTTGTGCACATTGGACCGTTATGAATGCCCATAGCAGGAGTCCCGCCTCTGCGCTCGGACGCGTAACTCGTGCGCGCGCTCTCTCCCCGCACTTTGTCCCGGGCGCTCCTGCGTGTCTCACCACGACCATGGTCCCGCACACAGGATGACGTCCAAATGTGAATCCGATCTACCGTCGAACCGCTCAGGAGACGCAATGTTGGAGTCGAACACGTCCAAACCCGCGCGTGATGCCAGCGCGAGCGACAGCAGCAGGAGCGCGACGTGCAGCTCGGTGTCCGTCGCCTTCCCCATCACCATGATGGTGACCGGGATGGTGGGCAACTGCCTGGCCATCATACTGGTATACAATGCGTACAGGCGAAAGGAGAACAAACGGAAGCAGTCGTTTTTGCTGTGCATCGGCTCTCTGGCGCTGACGGATCTGTTTGGACAGCTTCTCACGAGCCCCATAGTCATTTCCGTGTACAGAGCGGAGCTGCAGTGGGAGCGCGTCGACGCGTCCGGGACTCTGTGCCCGTTCTTCGGCGTGTGCATGACCACTTTCGGCTTGTGCTCACTGTTCTTCGCGAGCGCCATGGCTGTGGAAAGGGCTCTAGCCATCACCGCTCCTCACTGGTACTCCAACAGCATGAAGACCACCGTCACCAAGCACGTGCTCGTCTCCATCTGGTGCCTGGTGCTGTGCTTCGCCCTGCTGCCCATCATTGGAGTCGGGAAGTACACCCTGCAGTGGCCGGGCACGTGGTGCTTCATCAGCACCGGTGACACTAACGTCAGCGGGAACACGTTTTTCGCCGTGACCTTCGCCGCGCTCGGGATCTCGTCGCTGCTCGTCACGTTCTCCTGCAACGTGGTGACGATCCGCGCGTTAGTGGCGCGCTGCAGAGTCAAACCCAGCGCGTCGCAGTGGTCCAAACAGTGGGAGAGGCTGACCACTGAGACGGTCATCCAGCTCATGGGGATCATGTGTGTCCTGCTCTTCTGCTGGTCTCCTTTACTGGTGTGTATTACACGCTTTCTGCCTCTTTTTTACGCACATACGCGCGTTTGGAGAGCAGCCGAGCTGCCCGCCTGCGCGCGCTTCACCAACACGGTGTGAGAAGCCATCAGTGTGTCCTTTCAGCTAATCCAATTACAGTGTACAAGTTTACAGCAAACATGAGAGAGAGTGATCAGTAATGAGGAGAGAGATGCTCTGCTCCTGCTTTGGGTGTTCTGAGTGTGTAAATACTAGTCACAAGTTCATCACTGTAAAATAATAATAATAATAATAATAATAATAATGCAAATAAAGGAGAAGAAGAAGTCAGGAAAATATCACAAATAAAAGAAGTTTCATTTTTGCCAGAAGCAGCAATAATAATAATAATAATAATAATAATAATAATACAATCATTAGTATTGTTATTATTAGGTGTAATTAGGTGCAAATTGCATGTCATTTTCCTTTTAATTTTTTTATTTTAAAATTATTATTACTATTATTATTACTATTAGTTGTAGTAGTAGTAGTAGTATTGTTAATATTTTGATGTAGCACTTTTCATTCTGAGTCTGAATTCTCACCTTTTCAAGTAAATTTCTAAACATTTCAACATTTATCCTAAAGTGCATTAATGATTTCGCTATAAATCTACATCATAAAACTTAACAACTGCAAGCAAGCCAAGTTCAGCAAATGCTTTTTAAAATAATCAGGGTTTAAATTTTCCATTTAAAGTTTCCCTTTGCTTCTTTCTCTCTGAATGCTGCTTTCTGAAGTTTGCAGTTGATATTTTGACCACTCTTTTTGGTCATGATGGACAATTTCTTGAAAAACAAAATTCCTGACAGTTCTGACAGTTTAAAAGTCTGACACTGAGGAAACATAACCAACTCCAGATGTTGGAGGAAAAAGTTCTCCGTCTGTGCCAGAACTCCAGCGTTGTGCTTTGGTAACGAGCGCTTGTGCGTAATACACTCTAATAACCTTTCAGACGTCCAGTTTCTGTTCATTGTTCCGTGTTTTTTTTTTTTTTTTTTTTTTTTTGGCGTCACGTTGCTGGTGAATCTCTGCCAGCCAGGACAGCGCTGGTTCTTACACTCCTGCTATCGGCTATTTGACATTTTCAGGCATCTGGTAGCCATCATGTTGGTGTAGCAGCATAGCCTGGTCATTTTTACAGGGCTTGATTTAAAAGGGACTTTGGAAGTGTAGAAAGATCGACTGCAAAGAGTGATACTGTACTACACACACATGTCTGTTCTCTTTACATCACACCGTACATCAATTATTTAACATACTTCGCTCAGGGCCGTGTGCCCTTTTCATGCAGAGAGAGATGGATGAGACGTCAACCTCCCTCTCTCTGTCTCAGTCACTTTCTTCATGGTCATGTGACTGGATTGGATAGAATGATTGCTGTTGAATTCTCGAATCTGATTGGTCAGAAGGTGAATAATTTTCTATAATTACTGCTCTGACAGAAGTGCAGCTGCAAATCACAGGTTTATATTAATGCATTGTTCTATTACGTTATCGTTTCTATAGTAACCGCTCATTCACAGGGATTTATACAGAGGACGCTCTGCATAAACGGATTAAAAAATGTGTAATCGTTGATATTGTGAAGTTTTCTGTAAAGAGACGTTTATTTAACATTTATGGAAGGAGTCTCCAGTGTCAGAATTGAAGCTGTAGAGTTAAAGATTAGCTGGTGAGGGAACGACAGTTTATAGCTTCCATAACAAGTGATAATAGGAACTATCTTCTTTCATGGCAAACATTAAATGTAACTATAAACGGATAAAAAGTATGACATCTCATTTTCTTTAATAATTAAAACATTGTAATTGTTGGCAGATTGCCGTGGTGTAAGAGGAATAAAACTCTTCAGGACGTGTTGTTATAGGAAAATAATCTTTGTATGGAAACAGTATCTCCACTTCATCATACAGCTCGGTTGTTGATTATTTTCCGATAACAGCATGACACAGAGTGTGCTGAGGGATGCAGTTTGTTACGAGAGAGCTGACGTTGGATAAAACACAGACCTACAGCAGCGGCAAAATAAATGCACTTTTGTAATGTGAGCTTTTTAAAACAGGAGCTACTGTTATAATATTTGCAGAAGTTCTCTTCACGTTTCAGCAGCTTCAGTAAAATAAATACGCAGAGAAGAAACAACAGTCTAAGAAATAATGTGGATCTTCAAAATTGAAAACCTCTTAAAGGTTCTTCAAAAAGTAAGAAGAGCTAAATGTTAAACTCCTGACAGGTTCTAGGTATTAAAAACCAAATAATGAGCAATAATTTGGAGTTTGTACCGCACACTTACCCATTTAATACACATAGGGTTCTTCAATGGTTCTTTAAGGGTTCTTAGCTTCCTAACAAGGTTCTACTTGGAACGTTATCTGATAGGAAAGCACTTTGTTGTAGGTTTCTAAACAGAAACGTTAAGGTTTCCACCTGAGGGACAAGCAAAGACCTCATAATGATTCTCAATCTCAATCTTCACCACATGCTAAGAGACACAAAATGAAAACATGACACAACACTTACACAGCTTTACAAACAAATAAGAGCGAAAAATGGCTGCACGCTGGGTTTCAACCAGCAACCAGCTGAAACATGACCTTTCCTTTAATTAGTTAATTAAAGATTAAATTAAATGTAATTAAACTGTGTAGCCCAGAGAGAGAAAGAGGCACTGATTGATCAGAGGACTGGCTGCTATACTTAAAAAAAGTAAAGAAAGATCCAAAAATTAAATTCTTAACACTTCTCCACATCTGTCTTAATTAGTTTATTAAGTCAGATTAATTTATACCATAGCAACCAGCTTGGAAATCAAAGCAACTGCTTAGCAACACCCACTATGTGCGATTATATAGCAACCACTTAGTAACTTCTGAGCAACCCCCTGGAACAACCTAGCAACCACATGAAATACCACAGCAATCACCTGGGAAACCATTGCAAACGCACAGCAACACTCTAGCAGCCACATAGGATTCCATAGAAACCACCTAGCAACACAGCAATGGTTGCTAATTACATAGCAACCTTTTATCAACACTCTAGTAACTACCTGAAATACCATAGCAACAGCCTAGCAACACCGTAGCAATCTCTTGGAATACTCCAGCAACCACCTGCAATACCAGAGCAACCACTTAGCAACACCCTATCCACCACCTAAATTACCAGAGCAACAACCTAGCAACCACCTAGGAATACCATAGCAGCCACCTAGGATTCCATATGAAAAACCTAGCAACACCTTGGCAACCACCAGGGATTCCATCTGAACCACCTAGCAACACCAAAGCAACCTCCTGTAATACCATAGCAACAGCCTAGGAACACACAAGCAACTTGGAATACCATAGCAACCACCTAGGAAAACCCTAGCTACTACTCTTAGCATGACTTGGTGACTTGCATATGCTGCACAATCACTCACTTTTCCAGTTTACGTTTATTCACCATTGGGTGAGGACCCATGATCACGAGCTGTGTGTAGTGACTGAAGGAATAAGGTCACGTGTACAAGCAGCAGAAATGAGGTTCCTCCTCAGGGTTGTAGAGAAGTCTCTCAGCCTGCTGCTCCACGACTCCTTCCAGGAAAACCTGGAAGGAAGGAAAACGTGTAACGCTAAATGATATGTTTAGAGCAACGATATTCTTTAGAATACAGGTTCCCAGCTTTCGTCCTGGAGAACCCTTTAGTGTTTTCCCTGCTCTTAGTACAACCGATTCATCTAATCAGTTCATTAAAAGGACATTCGCAGGATAATGGGTTCTCCAGGACCAAGACTGGGAACTTGTCATGCAGAATAAAATGTCTCATGGAGGTAATAAGAGTTTTCCACTGGGTTCTTGGTTGCTGATGGTGCTAGGAAGTAAGTGTGACTCATATTTATTGGTGCACATTGACTGACCGATCAGTCTCTTTTCACAGATCCTAATGCTGAAGATGATCTCCAACCACACGTCTTCTCATCACTGCAAACCGTCGGCGATTCCTCTCCTGCCCAGCCGGGACTTACAGATGGACTGCAACTTCTTCCTGACTGCCATTCGCCTGGCCTCGCTTAATCAGATCCTGGACCCGTGGGTTTACCTGCTCCTCAGAGAGATCCTGCTGAGGAAGTTCTGCCAGGTGGCCAACGCAGTGTCCAACTGTTCACTGGATGGACAGAAAGAGACTCGGAAGGAAACCGCTCCGGACGCCGCGAAGAATCCAGCCAAGGAGAACGACGAGTGTAAGAAACTGGCTTCTCCTGATCCTGGTGGAAGTGCACAAGCGTGACTGCAGTTATTTATAGCAAGGTGTTTAAACGTCGCTTAAGGACGACGACAGCGGGATGTGTACGATTAATCTCATTCTAATAAACGCTGGCTTTTTGTATTTCAGCGTGAAAGCTGAGTGAGTCCAGCATGCAAACACTCGAGGCTTTTAAACAGCTAGAACCACTCGGCCCTGGCGTTTGTACGTGTTGCTAAATTAATTATCATCCTGTGAAGCAAAACACTGCGGTCCGAGATCTGGATCCTGTTCTTCATACGTCGCTTAACAAATACAAGATGACATATTCCAGATGTGCTAGTTGTCATAATCACAAGAGAACGGGATTAGTGTAGCCGGATTGAGTTATCTGAGATAATTACACGCTCCCATGTTGACTGGAAATCAGCGATGGCCCCTGAGTGGCTGTTAAAAGAATTTGATAACACTTTCCATGAAGGTCATATCTATAAGATACTATGAACACATACATATCTTGTTATAATGCATTCATAAATGAAACTTCATTGTCATATAGCAGCTTTACAGAAATCTGGATGTAGATTTAGAATTTAAAATTCATTACATTTTATAGCTCACTTGATTATGCATTATGAATTGTTAACATGACGCATTATAAGTAGCGCTCATAACACTTTATATCACCAATATCACCAATGAAGCTCAACACCACTTTGTCAGTTTGTACAGTGCATTATGACACCAGTCGATTATTTTTTTAAATAAATGAATTATACTACAAGAGGTCAGGAAATTTTGCAGCTTCTGGAAGAATTTGCGCAGAATTTTAAATGTCTCACATTACTTACGAAATGCACTGAATTTATTTGTTGGTGATATAATGCATCATAAACACTACGTAATTCAATTCAATTTTATTTATATAGCACTTTTAACAATAGACATTGTCATGAAAGAGCTTTACAGAAATCTCTTATTAGGAATAATAGAGATTTAGGTGTCTAGTGAGGACGCCTGAGGTGACAGTGACGGAAAAACTCCCTGAGACAACACGAGGAAGAAACGTTGAGAGAAACCAGGCTCTTTTCTGGATAGTGGGATTAGACATGAGTGGAGTATACAGGTGTAGAAGAGTAGAGCAAACTATTTGTTCATTAATTCTCTCTGTTTTGCTATTTTGAATTCTCAAATGTATAAAAATGATGTTTATTTATGATCTGTCTATTTCTGATTTAACACATAAACTGAGTTTAAGTTGTAGTTCACTCTCTGTTATGGACAAACCCATGTAAAAGAAGAAAACGATCCAAAATATGTTTGTGGTATCAAATCTTCTGGGACGCAACGGCTTATATCCCAGTCTAATTACACATCCCTAAGCCAAAATAATTTAAATCAATACCTAGGAAACTCCATATCGTGTATTAAACTAAGCTGTGAGTTGATGGTTCAGTTCATTAAATCGTAGCCACGTTTCGTTTTCTTTAGACGAAACTGACGAAAATTAGTTAAGTAAGGAATAAAACACTGTGTAGTGCTGTTATTGGAAAATAATCAACGACAGGGTGGTGTGATGATGCAAAGTTACTTTTGCTAACCCGAAGTTGATTATTTTCTTATAGCAAAATAGAAAGCATTAAAAAATAAATCATGCTTTGAATGAAAATATCCGTGTACGAAGAACCCGGGCCTGTAGAGTGAACAGCAATATACTGTATATTAGAAAAAAAATTCCAAAAGGGAAAGTCATAGTGCTGAACTTTACAGCAGTTTAAATGTTAATCTGCATCCTACGTTGTTTTTTTTTTACGTTACGAATGTCTGGAAGTGAAGGAATGCATTTTAAAGTTCTATATAAGTTTGTATATTTCTGCTGATTGAAGGGCATTATATGAGGAAATGTGACGGATGGGTGTCATGCCCGGCCTCACCAGATTCTGGGAATGTATGATAAGCTCGAGTGGTTCTTGGCATGCTTTTATGTTTGCATGTTTCAACTGTGTCCTTTACACCTTCATTAAATTATTTTTGGCTTCTGAGTGAAGTTAACCAACACGTCTAGTAACCAAAACTCGCGTACCAACGTGTTGTTTGTCCTTGCACCTTTTATTGTTAGTTATTTAACATTTGCAAATACAACTGAGAAAGTGTAGCCCCCTTATCTGTCCGTCAAACACAATGCCGTGTCAGGGAACATGTCGTAATCGCAGGGTTGCCATGATCGCCATAGTTACGCCAAATTGGGCTAGTTTTGGAACAGAGGTTGTAGGAGGAAAAAGCAAGTCTTTGTGTGGTGGTGTTTTTTTTTTTTTTTTTTTTTTTTTTTTTTGGAGTTTGTCCACGGCTTAAAGCACTTCATTGGACTTAAATCTAATCAAATTTCTGCAAACATGGACTGTGGCAAACAATGAGAAAGCGTAAGTGCAGATAGTGTATCTACGATGTACTTAAAAATTTCCATTGCAAAGATTGGGAGAAGGAAAAGGAGATTCGGAGTGGATAATGTCCGTACCAGGATATGATGAGAAATACTGCAAATTAAAAATGCGTGCTCACCACGGTGAACCTAGTGAACCAGTTTCCCATCAAAGATGAAGAAAAAAGAAGATAAATGTTTTCTACTGTTTTCCAATGCCCAAACTTTCTGAGCTTGTTTCAGGTCTTTGGTGTGGATTGTGAGATGTAGTTGGATATTTTGCTAGCAACCCTCGTGAAATTCGAGGCAGGACTGTGACTGTGAATGTTGTGAATGTTCTTCATAAAGAAATTTGTCTTACAGATCTAAAGTGCCTTCTTTCGTCATTATCAGTCGTTATCAACAGGCTTTGTGTTTTGTGGCGTTTAAGAGTTTTATCTGTGCTGAACATTTACTGTGCCTTTGAAATGAATGGAATTTTTTTCTCGCTAATGTTCTGGTTTAAATCTACCGAAGGGAACATTTTGACTTCATGTATACAACTCACAGCTCAGCTCCCGACAACTCAGACATGATTCCAGGATTATAAATCAAATTTCATACTAATCTCTGTGGTTGCTGGCATACAGCCGAGTGCAAAAGTTTGTGCACCCTCAGGACAAAATAAAAATTCTCTTTTTTTTTTTTAAACCAGGCTTCATAGATATTCTTTCATTGTTGCCAGTGTTAGCAACTTTTTTCAGGCTCAAGTTGCTAACGCTTGCTTAAAAAGTTACTAGAAGTCGCCAGATTTGCATGTTCATTGATTCGTCATGATCATTTGCATATCAGTGCATGTTACCTGAAGAAGGAAGATTATCTGAAGGCCCATAGAACAGAATAAAGTTTTATCAGGATTGAAAATAATAGATTACATCTTATTTCTTACAGAAAGAACAAAATTCTATAAATTCTGTCTGTAAATGCTATCATTTTGTCTGTAAATTCTATAAATTTTATCATGAATGCAACCAAATGAAGCAGTGGTATTGAGGATTCCAGAAATCGATGTGAAGAAAACAGTTGCGGGTGGAATAGCTCGCTTTTATTACTCTATAATCACCAAGAAGAGAATTTAAAACGAAGAACAAAGAAGGACGGACAAACAATGGTGATCACTAATTGATTTCATGAACAATGGTCACCAATGATTGGTTGATGCAAACAATCCTGATCAGTGATTGGTCATTGGGAACAATGGTGATCAGTGATTGGTCATTTGGAACAGCCGTGATCCGTGACCAGATTTGTCCCTAAAAAGCCAACAAATCTTGCGACAAAGGCAATAAGTTGGCAAAATAGTAATAATGTATGTAAAAATGTTAATAGCAAAGAATTTAAAATAGCAAAGAATTTGAAATTCTCAACTTGTAAGCCCACCTTTGCCTTCCAACATCTGAACAGCTTCTGGATCCTCTCAAGTCCAAACTTTTACTTCTTCCTTTGAGTTGATTTCGAATCATTTTTCTACTGATTTCTCGTGATCTTTTGAATTGTTGTCTTTATTGCAGAATGCATCCACATTCTGGT
Source organism: Pangasianodon gigas (assembly GCA_022758105.1). Lineage (NCBI taxonomy): Eukaryota > Metazoa > Chordata > Actinopteri > Siluriformes > Pangasiidae > Pangasianodon > Pangasianodon gigas. Next base: position 1,989,473 of record CM040455.1, on the reverse strand, counting down.
ATGTTTTCTGTAGGGGGTGAATACTTTTGCACTCAATTGTATTGCTCGCTCTCACTGGTTACAAAGTGAATGAGTAGAATTCAATATTATAATTAGTAAGGTCAATATTAAAATGTTTTAGGACCAAATATATTTTGTTATGCTAGTTATAGTTTAATGATTTGGCGAAACCATGCTGCACAACGGCTCATTTACTGTAATGATGAAGTCATTTTTTTTTTCTTCTCCAACTTGCTCACAAACAGTCCTTCATACGACTGAGATATGCCTCAGATACGTTATCTGTTCCCAGCAGTTGTAAGGCGAATAAGCATGAGCCAAAAACGAGAAAAGTGTCTGTTTGTACGGGGCTGCACAGTGAAGCTATTTACACCTTTTATACACACACACACACACACACACACAGAGAGACACACAAAGACACACACAAAGATCAGCTAGTCTCAAACCTGATCATATTCCATCACTGCTAATCTTTATTTTTATTTGCTTAGCCCAAAATACTGCTTAAAATACTTTTACAAACATTAGCTAACTTTAACTAGCTTGCTGGTTAGTTTAGCTAGCAGTAGTACTTATCTAAGTTTGCTAGTTAACATGCTAGTTAACAATTCACTAGCTTCATGTTATATTGTGGAATCCGGAAGCGAAGCTAGCTAGCAAGGGAACCCTGCTAGCTAACGTAAGAGCTAACAAAACAGTAAAATAAAACGTTTAATTTCATATAAACTGGTGTTATTGTTATTTATTACTTTTTTTCCTTTAAAGCCATTTATGGGACCACATACACACACACACACACACACACACACACACAGTGTAGATTTTAAGGTAGCAAAGTGACAGAACCCCTTTAACAATGCTAATACCATGTTTTTGTCTCGGCTAATCAAGCATTCACATCAGAATATAAGTTCTGACGTATCACATAACTTCAAATAATAGAAAATATGTTAAAATTTTCTCAAATTTTCTCAAGAAAACACAACATAGTATTATTATATTAGTTATTACAGAAATATTAAAACGTAATTTTACTTAGCGCTGTCCCAGAAATGCACTGTATGGTATATTTACGCCACACGCTAACGACAAGAGATGTTTTTTTCACTTTCTTTAAAACCTTTAGTAGAAATTCGACATTGTAGTTGCTAGGTAGAGTTTACAGAGGCTAACCGATCACCACAGCCTGTATAAATATGAATATTTCCATAATTTCCACTGAACAATGGAAAACGTACAAAATAGCGCTCTCCAACGTAAATCTATTATGCTAGCTAACCTTTAATATCTATTATATGGCATATTTGGGTTAAAAATAGTCCACATTTTTATTTTTTTCTTATTAAAATAACCAAAATCAGAGTCACAGAGAGTGTTTTACATTTTTATGCCTCACATTTATCAGCAGCATGGCTTTAGCGTGGTCATTATTGTAGCTTTCATGATTCATGAACTGAATTGAAGCCAGAGCTTCAGCTCATTATTATTATTATTATTATTATTATTATTATTATTATTATTACGAATTCCCTGTCAGGTCTTTCATAGTTGGTTATTCATGATTTGATGAAATATAGTAAGCAAAACATGGTCATGTACTGAATCCTTTCAGCTTGTACCGTTTTTAAGATATTATTAAAAATTGGAGGATTACGTCATTATGTTTTTTGCTAATTTTTAGAGTTAACTAGCTGCTGGTTTAATACATACAATAAATCTCATTCATGTCCATCATGTTCACTGTTTTGTATATACAGTAAGTGTGTGTGCATTAATGAATCATGTATTTAAGGATTTCTATCAGACCTGCTATGCTTCAGAGTTTCAAATTTTTATGCTGGAAAAAAAAGTTTGATATTAATTGCAAAAAAAAAAAAAAAAAAAAAGTCCAAAATCACTACAATCACTACAGTTATCACGTTGATGTACTTCCCTTTCCAAAACAACAATACATGATTTTCATTTTTCATTTAAAAAAAACAACAACAATTATACATCATCTGAAATTTGTATGTGACAAATTAAAAAAAAAAGAAGAAATGTGAAAAAGTACCATGAAACGTGAACATGTGAAAATGTAACATGCAATTTAAATGTTTTTGTAACAATTTTTTTGTGTCTCTTATTTATATTTTTTCCAAAGTTGTGACATTAATTAAGAAAATTACATATAATTGGTAAATATGTGACAGCTTGGGACAAAAAATAAAATGTGTGAAAACACATTTGGAAAATGTAACACATCGTTTCATAAGTGAAAATTATATATATACATACATCCCTAATGATGTAAAGTATATTTCATTTTCATTTTAAAAAACATCAATTTGTTGCTAACATTATGTACAGTTCATTAATGCTTAAGATCATATTAATATTGTTAATGTTAACTAAAGCAGTAAATCATATTAGTTAAAGGAACCTTGTTGTAAAATAAGGGTGTACAAACTTTTGCACTGCATGTGTGCATCAATTTTGCTATTCATGTTTGTTAAAAAGGTTTTAAGATCATTTAAGAAAAAGCATGTTCTCAGTCATGTGTGTCCAATCTTTTGACGGGAACTGTGGATCGTAAAAAAAAAAAAAAAAAAAAAAAATTCTCATAAATGTTTAACAACTTTGGCGAATGCACATGAATCGTAAGCTATAAAGCAGCGTAGCATTCTCAGCTTTTCCTGGTGCCTCTAACATCTCTGATTCTGTGCTGTGTGGTTCTACACAGAAATGTCAGTATTTAATATTTATGTGAGTACATAAATCATTTTAGACAAGCATAGGTTTCTGACCTGCCTGCCATTTGTTACTCACAGCTTTGTCTTTCCTTACGCCCCTGTTTAGAATGTAATTAGTATATGGTCTTTACAGTTAATATTTAATGACCATTGTTATTGATCTCAAACTGCGTACTGAGAAAACACCTAAATGTTTTGTATGTGCTGCTTTTGCACAGCAGACTGTGAAACATGACATGTGGCGCATTAAATGTGTACTTTACTTTATTAAATTGAATATTAACCCCATCCAGTGTGTAAACTTAGCTTGTATTTAATTGATGCGAAGCCAAGAAACATTGTCATAGTCCATAGCGTGGGTCAAGAGAGTCCAAGCACAAGCAGACAGGGTTACACAGGATAATCCATGATCTAAGTCAAAACCAGGAAGTACTATGAGACACAGAACTCGGAAAGCTGGGGAAAAAATTGGAAAACATGGCTTGGGATTAACAACGCAAAACGCATAGTAAGATTACGAAATTAAACAAAGAAACAGCAGGGTATAAATAGACACAATACAAGGGCTAACACTAAACAGGTGAACACAAACAGGTAACAGACCAATGACATGACGGGGCGGAGACAAAGCCAAAATTTCTGACTAGAAAAATTCAAAATAAAGTTAAAATGAATATCCACTAGCTGCCTAGCTAATTTAATTTTGCTTGCTGTGTGTGTATGTGTGTGTTTGTGTGTGCGAGGTGAATCATTTTCAGTGTGTGGATTTGACTCCAAAGGTTTGAATCGACATTTAATGTCCACAAAACAAGTTTGTTGCAGTTCACTTATATTAAAGAAGCCTCTCTTTTTTCTCTCTCGAGAAGTTATGCAATGAAGCGTAAACTCCAAGCGTAAACCTCTGACTGTTACAAAGCACTGACACTGGAGACTCCTTCCATAAATGCTAAATAAAGGTCTCTTTAATAAATCAAATTCGAGCGTCCACTGTACAAGTCTCTGTGAATGAGCTGTTACTATAGAAACGATAATGTATTAGAATTAGCATATTAATATAAATGTGCGTTACTGTCAGAGCTGCTGTTATAGAAAATTCATCAACACCTCCTGACCAATCAGAATCCAGAATTCAACCGCGCTGAGGAGTAAAATCTGTAAAATAAGTACTGCAGGCTTAATATCCCCAAAGTCAACTAGAGAATTTACCAATTCCACCAATGAAAAAAATCTTCAGCCAATCAGGGTAGGAGTGCATAATAAAGTGTTTAACACATTATCAATAACACTGCTGTAGCTGATACACTCGTACCAGCACCATATACACACACACACTACTACATCAGTGTCATTGCTGTACTGAGAATTAATCACCACTCAAATAATCTGCAGTTTATTATCAATATTTGTGCAGTTTATTGCATCAGGCGTCAACTGAATGAATGGAGACTGAAAAAATGATAAACTCTTTACCTGATCTTCTTTATCTCCTCTTTTAAATCTTTAATCACGCGTATTTTACTTTATTGGATGATAAACACGCTGTGCAGTCGCAGTCCCATTTAAATGATAGTGTCATTGATTTTATCCGAGCCAATTTGTCCATTTGATTGTCCATTACATTCTTTTTGAAGAGAGCCACTTAAAGCTACTTAGGGACGTTCTATTGAATTTAGAGATGGAGTAGAATGACTTTACGCAGTGACCACAGAGGAGTTTACGCCAGCCATTAGCGGATAAGGCTCACCTACTGTTGTATTCCTACATAATGTAACTAGCTAATGTGCTTAATGGTCATGTGAGAATTCTCTGGAGCTGCATTCGAGCGTAGAAGCTTTTGGTGAAAATCATTACTGGGCAAAACGGACAGATTCATGCAAGCTGGATATGGAATTACAGAAGATCTTCGATCTAAGAAAAAAACCTGCCGTGTGAAGATAAAAACCTTTCACAGGTTTTCGATTGGGATTTTGAAAGCACTCTGGCTTGCTGAGGTTATGGTTTTGAAAATAGAAAGTTGCACTCACGTCTGAATCTGTTATGTAATACATAAATTTCCGAGGTGAACTGACATAGATGGGACTCGAACACATACTGTATATTGCTTAACAATTTAGGACTGTAAATCGGATCTTGTTGAAGAGATCACTGGCTTAAAAGCACACTCATAAATCCATGTCCATGTTTTTTATTTCTGCCCATGAGCTAGTTTGGAGGTGGTTTTGACTGAAATTATTATTACTTAAGCCAGTTTTACTTTATTACTCAAAATAACAGTGCAGCTTTTTCAGCAAAATAAGATTTAGTCACTAGCAGAATGTCTCAACAAAAAGCTGCAGTAAAAACCTTTTCCATGATTCAGACTCGCACTTAATAGAAGTTAATCACACACACACCACACACACACACACACACACAAGGCCATTCAGCCTGATACCTTCAATACCAATAACTCCCCATGTCTTTTTTTACTTTAAACACCAAGGTCACTCATACTCTATTCTACAGGACCAGTGATACACCCCAGAATTATTGGCACACTTCAGAAGAACACCTTATTCCCATAAGAAGTAGGGTTTTTTTGTAATCTCTCAAAAACATGGCACAATTATTGACATCCCTAAAGAATATTCAAAATAAATATATATAAATCTCTCAATCCCTAGAAACTCTACGGAAGACATTGACCAAGCATGACTTTTTTCTCTTCTAGGGTAACATATACAACAAAATAAGCAGCTAAAAATAGCATTGTACACAATCAGGGCCGTAATTTAAAAAAAAAAAAAATCGAGTCTTTCCTGTGATCAATCCACAAAATGCAGCTCCTGTTTATTACCGAGCTAAAACTGAAATCATGTGTTGTGCTCAGACAAGACCAAAATTAAATTAACCGTTGGTGAAAATGGGACTGTATACAACAAGAGTCTATGTTCATACAGTTTCTCCACCTCAGCTACATCACTTCAGTTCATAATCGGTCTCAACTAAAGATGTGTACGGGACTGTTTTGTAATCCCAAGATATTTTTAACAAATATCTCCCAAAATATGAATAAAGTAGTAGCCTAATTTAAACCACAGCAACCCTGACCAGGCAGTTACTAAGGATGAATGAATGAATGGATAAATTAATGAATGTTAATGGCCATGGTCTTTCTTTGTCTTGCAAGCTTCATATCACACTGCATGAGAGTTAAATACTCCTGCTTTCACAACTTTTCTTGAATCCTGCAGGATCCCAGTCCTGATCCCAGTCTCAACCAGATGTCATGTGAACATTTCAAGCTTTCTATAAAAAAAAAAAAAAACAGCCCGTCTCCCATTTGTATGCATTTAGAACACATTATTTGATCATTCTGAATAATATATGTGTATTGGTTACGTCACTAGTATATAAGAAAATGCCCTGACACTCGCTGTAAAACATGAAGGTGGTCAATGATGCTTTGGAGCTCTTTTGCACCTCTTGTGAAAGTTTATGGCATCCTGAATTCTGTTAAGTACCAGGATTTTAGCACAAAACCTGGTTTCCTCTGCCAGGAGGTTAAGACATTAATTAGATGAATATTTTAATGAGGTAATAGTCAGAGATGGTTGTGGGATACACAAAAAAAATCTGTTTTTTTGCAAAGTCTTCATGTTCCATTCCTGTAAGTTTGAACTAAAGATGGCGGCAACCCTCAGAAACCTAGGAATATAACGGAGCTTGAAATATTCAGCATGGAGGAAGGACCAAAATCGGTTACCTATAGGTGTCTCCAACCTTTATAGACATTAAGGAGACTCAGTGACGTTAGACTTCACCAAATATTAATTGTAGGATTGTCAATAATTTTGAAACTGTTTTGCAGAAAAAAGCACAACTTATAACGTACCCAACTATATTGCCAAACCCAATATTTTAATAATTACATGTGCTGTTTGTTTCATATATTTATTTTTACATACATTCATGTTTACAAAGGATGCCAATGATTCTAGGGTTGACTGTACAGGGACTGCTGAACATGATGGGTTTTATAATTGAACCTGAGCTGAAGGCTGGATGGTCAGGGCTTATTAATGTGACGTACTGAAAATCATGACCATTATGTTGTCCCAGAGTCCAACAGTTACTGCAGAGGTAGACTGTTCGGGTCATGGTCTCATTTAATTGTCCATACAGTCATGTGGTAAAATCACATAATTAGCTTGTTGAAGCATGATGCAATTACACATCCTTTTACAGCTATGCACTGAGGTGAAGACTCAATTAATGGCAGTTTAATAGTTGTATCACTTTAATTACTTAGCTTTTCTCTTTTCTCTATTTTTATGACATTTTGTAGCAGATTGAATCTGACAAGATGCAATAAAAATGTGGGATTTTTTCTGGATTTCTTCATTAATTGCTCATAAAATGTGGTATGCCTAACACTTTCTGCCTAACAATTGTATATTTCATGTCTTTATAGAACACATTCATGAATTAGTGCAAATAATATGCTATAACACTGTCCTGAAATCCTGTACAATTTCTTGACACAAATTTGTATTCATTACTACCTCAATATTCCCTTTGTTCATGCCTTGAGACAGTAAAGCAGTCCCAAACCATGATGCACCCTCCACCATGCTTCACAGCTGTGATCAGGTTTTCATGTTAGCACACACTGCTTTTTTTTTTTTTTTAACTCCAAACAGTGTTAGCATTGTCAACACTATCTATCCCCAAAATCTAACACTATCCCCAACTTCTAACACTATTAAGTTAGAAGCTGAGCTGATTGGATTTGTGAAAATGTCCACAGTCCTGCTGCACTGAGCAAACAAACACTCCAGCATAATGATAAGTCCTCAGTTAAAGTGCCATGGTAACATCTCTTTTTTTGCTGATGACAAAAATGGAAGGCCTCAGCCTTTTCACTTTACCTGTGATCCCTAAGAATAACTCCAGCCTCAACACTATCTTCTATCCCCACCCTCTAACACTAACCCCAACCTCTAACTTTAACCTCTAAACACTAACCTGCATCACTATCTATCCCCAACCTCTAACACTAACCCCAGCATCTAACACTAACCCTACTTCTAATACTAAGCTCCAACTCAAACTTCTAACACTATCCCCAACTTCTAACACTAACAATATCCCCAACCTCTGACACTATCCCTGTGAATGAATGCATATTCAGCGACCCTTCCATTAAGCTAAAAAATATGCAGAGGACACAATTATAATAGGCCTCCTTAGCCACAATGATGAGTCTGTCTAGGAGAGAAGCGGCCTATCTGGCTTGGAATGTTGTACTGAGAACAACCTGGAGCTCAATACACAAGAGATAGTAGAGATGGTGATTGATTTTCGTAAGAACCCACCTCCTCATTACCCCCTGGAAATCAACAACCATGCACTCAGTAATTCCTTGGAACCAACATCTCCAAAGACTTCAAATGCAAAATAAACACAATGACTATAATCAGGAAATTCAATTCAATTCAATTCAATTTTATTTGTATAGCGCTTTTAACAATGGACATTGTCACAAAGCAGCTTTATAGAAATAAATGGATTCACAAAAATATATTGTAAATATTTGAATTTATCACTGTGAATTTATCCCTAATGAGCAAGCCAGTGGCGACGGTGGCAAGGAAAAACTCCCTGAGATGATATGAGGAAGAAACCTTGAGAGGAACCAGGCTCAAAAGGGAACCCCTCCTCATCTGGGTGCAACGGATAGTGCGATTATAAATAAATCCCTTCTATTATTGTGTACTATAAGGACAAATAGTGCAATTGTGCAACCAATAAATTCATCACAGTTTTCGCAAGAGGTCCGGTTGGTTAAAATCTATCCACTGTCCACTGATGGAGTCCTGAGTACGAAGCTGCTCGTGGCAACTGCAGCCCCAAAGCCACTACAGCAATCACAGTCCCAAGCCATTACAGTACAGCTCCCCATATGTGATCCCCAAGCCATCTCCACAGCCCCCAGGTGGCTCCATCCCCAGCAATCCAAACAGTTCTTCAGGCAGTCCATATGGGGCCACCCCCAGCAGCAGCGAGCGAACTCAACCGATGAGAACTCCAACCAGAAGTAGGGCATCAGGAGGAGCAGAAGGTGCATCAGGATGGGTCAGGCAGCGAGGAGGAGCAGAAGGGGTCAGGATCACTGGCATCTCAGAAGTAGCATGTGTAGCTAATCATTTATGTGTAGAGTGAGGGAGAGAGAGAGATGGAGAGAGAGGAAGAGATTATTAGGTAAGCTTTTGTCCTCTAATGGTTAAGCACGATGTACTTTGCATGCAGAGTGCAAGCAGGGACTCCGGCAAGACTAGCTATGACAGCATAACTGAAAGGGAGAGCCAGAAGCTAACACAGACATGAGGGCACCCTGGGACATAAAGCAGCCAGCCACTCCACCGTTGACAAACCTGAGTGAACGTGTGAGAGTGGGGGGGCGACAGCATCTAAACATACCAGTTCACCACAACACTATGCCTGTGAACCCTCCAGACCTGCCCCTGTACCTAAGAAAAAACTATTCACAAAAGGCTTGACTAAACAAATATGTTTTCAGCCTAGACTTAAACACTGAGACTGTGTCTGAACCCCGAACACTAAGTGGAAGGCTGTTCCATAACTGTGGGGCTTTGTAAGAGAAAGCTCTACCCCCTGCTGTAGCCCGCACTATTCGAGGTACCAACAAATAGCCTGCACCTTTTGATCTGAGTAGGCGTGGCGGATCATAAGCTCATCACCGGAGGCGTGGCGGATCACTCATCACCTAAATATCATCATGCACCCTAAACCCTAACCTATAACCCCTACCCTCCAGCCCCTAACCTGACAGACCTTCTCCTTTACACTCACTCTCAGGATTTCCACTTACAGCTAAATATTATAAAGATTTAAAACGCCCAATTGATTGCTATCCATATGTCTGCATGATTAAATGTTTTTATAGGCACAGTCTTGGTTTGGCCACAAATTTATTACAAGCAAGTGGCACTGAATGGTTTATGTAAATTCAGTGTCTGTCTGCTGACATAAGCATATTTTATCATTTGCAAAATGAGGTTATGAATTTTCTGCTGTTTTTTGGCACTAGAGTGGGGTAACAGAACTGCGCCAGGCTTCCATCTGAAAGGTTTTAGTCAGGAACTAATATCACTAAATCTGATTTGATTCCATTTATTTCCTGACTGCAGATCTTTCTTTCTTCCTGTAGATTTGTTTGCAACTATAGAGACCACACTGAAGAATATATTTTGAATATAGCAAATTTATCTAATATTTCTAAATATGAAAATTTCAATAAAACAAATATTTTGCTAGACGTTTTTATTATTAAAACTTGAAATTTTTATTCTAGTGTCAGACACGTCTGCTTATTTCAACCTAATTTCAATTATCTGCCAATAGAACAAGAGAATTTCAAGAAATTCAAAAAAATGCCTATAAATAGACCTAGAATTTATGTTTAACTATAATCTTGTAATTAGAAATATGACATAAATTTGACTATATTCTAGATATTTTCTCTTTTGCAGCCCATAAAGCTACTCATGACTTTTAAGATTTTTTTTTGTCATTTTGATCATGATAAATGGAGGTAAGTCTGTACAAGTCAGTTCCCATTTCTGTATGTACTTTTCCATTTCGCAAACATTTCCTCAAGCTATAGTCATGACCTGCATGCAGAGAGCATGAAACCTGATGACAAGGAAACACAGAAGTAGCCAACGGATAAAAATGTATACAAAATCGATATATATTTTGAAGCAGTTATGAAAAAATCTCTGACCCCTGAAATTCTCTAGAGTTTCTGAATAATGTTTTAACTCAGCAAGTGAAACATTTTAAACCCCAAAGTCAGTCGTTCAAAATTCAGAGTTGTGTGTGTTAACAAATAATTGTGTGGTGAGCAAAATAGCATGTCTATTTGGGGCTTTTCTACCTAAAAGTGAAAAATACAGGCTGATGGATTATTAGACAATTTATTAAATCCTACTAATGAAAAAGTTTATTGAAAAAATGGCTTAGTAAAATAATCAGAAGGTTGCGATGCTGGGTTTATATTAGATATTTACAGCATGCTTATGGCTCAACACCATTTAAACAGCGCTTTTAAAAAACTCTTCATTCACATGTACAAACTCATATTCATGTCTAAACTCCTTTATTTCAGGTTCATTATCAGGTTTTTTTAATGCATCTCATCCTCTTTTATCTGAGTTATAATCTTCATAAAGTTTCAGTTTCATGTTTCCAGAAATCTCTCTGAAATAAAACCCATTGCAGACATCAGCAATTAACCCACACAAAAATGATAACGTTATTACCTAATCTGACTTTTAGTTTATGCAGTTGTTCTTTGTAACTCATCACTAACACACCCACTAACTGTACACAATTTCTCCAATTCCACATTTGAATTATGGTGAAGCAGGGCTAAAATATTTATCACAGTACAAATGAATCTGATTATATTAATGCCATATTTCCTTTGCAGTTATTATGACCAATATTACACCACAGATACAGGAAATTCTTCAGGGCAGAGGAGTTTACGCTTTGTGGGTTCTCTGTAACATGACATGCTGTGTTTTTTTTGTCTTATTAACTTCAAGAGAGAGAGAGAGAGAGAGAGAGAGAGAAAAGAGATGCTGGTGAGGGAACGACTATCTATAGCTGCTATAACATAAGTTTCACACTACATTAAATGTAACTATAAACTGATAAAAAGTATATCATGTTGGTTTTTCAATAAATCAAAAAAATGGCCAATTTCTGTTTCTCAGTGTTATAGGCAGTGTTGTAAGTTACTGGAATAAATTCTCTGAAGGAATGGAGGATATGGTGCACTCTGTCATTGCATTTCAAAAGCAAATAAAATGATAACAAAATCAGATCAATGTTAAATTATTTATAAAGTCAAATATGCATGGAATGATTTCCACCAATCCATCATCTACTCATACTGGTATAAACATGATCTCCAACATGACATCTATCTACTGTATCTATCTATCTATCTATCTATCTATCTATATATATATATATATATATATATATATATATATTACAGTAATTACAGATTCATGTCTTGATTGATTCTGCAGTTTTTTATAGGGGAAAAAAGAAGACTGCTCTTTTGGTGTATTTTTGAGTGATAATACGTAGCTACGTAGATAATACGTAGATAATACGCCGATGTTAAAATGCAGAGCTCCTACGCAAAATGTGTAAAAGTCGGCATCTCTGCTTTAGTGAGCATAAATCATTTGGAGATGGAGCTGAGTATCATCAGCATAGCTGTGGAATGAAATGATGTATTTCCGGATGTTGTTGGCCAAATGGAAGCATATGCTGTATAATGAGACGAGAACTGGGCCTAGTATTGATCCTTGTGGTACTTCACAGCCAACAGTGGCTCTCCACAACCTTCTTCTGTTGTCTTTTATTATTAATGATTTCAATTTGAAACAATTCTGCTTCCATCCCCTGAGATACTCACTTTTTTGGTCCAGTTCAGGATTTCTGTATTCCCTAATCCACCAAAATACTAGCTAAAGAGCAAATGTTCTTGACTCGCCATATCACCAGTAGCTATATTTTATATGTATATGTTATATTTTTGTTGGTTTATATTGCTGAATAATCCCTTCATATCTGCATTCCAGATGGAGCAGTTGTTCTCTTCATTCTGACACCTGCATCATTCCCTTAGTCTATTAAATGATGCCATTTTAAGTCTTTAAAACACTGAAGTTGATGCAATGATACACAAGTTTCTATTATTGACATTGATGGACTGTACTTAAATAGTCTTCTGCTATTATTGCTATTATTGATACATATATATATATATATATATATATATATATATATATATATATATATATATATATATATATATACTCATATTCACCCTTGGGAGCAAATGAAGCCGAAATTATTGTACTGTTCATCTAATTGCTCCCACTGCAACCTAGATTTAATACAAACCACTAAACGATTGATTCCTCTACAGCAAGCAGGAACAGAGATATAAATAATTCAAATTAAGTTCAATTTACTGACATGGCATAAGAATAAGATTTATATAGATACTGGTTGGCAATCTATATCATGGCGTGTGCCAATCCTCTTATTATCTTTATGGATTTAATACTGATTACTGAAAAAGGCTGTCTACTGGATATAAAATAAACCAAGGTTCTTCTGAGACACTGCAGGAAAAGCTGTGGCTGCAGAAAAAAATCAAGCTTGTGAAACTTGTGAGAAGTGCTGAATCAAGATAAATGATTAATGTGTGATTAATTATCTCAAATAGAAAAGTATGCAGCTCGTCGAATACTTTGTGCAGGTTGAGTGAAGTCGGTGTTGTTGGAAGATAAGTTCTTGATAAGCAAAGAATTTTCTCTTCAGTGATTTGTTTGATAAATAAGCATAGACCTTATTGTAATGGCTTATAATGACTTCAGATAAATATGTAAATGTCGTCTTGACCATCGGTTGTAAGTAAGTAAGTAAGTAAAGATTAGTACATTTAAAGAAAAATGCTGCACATACAATCGCAACGGACATAAAAATAAAACTTGCAGACACAATAGATACAGGCATTCATTTTAAATAATCAAAAAAGCTGTGATGTGACCATCCCAAAGAGAACGAGATGAAATAAAAGCATATACTGTAACTTCCTCCAAGTCATGCATGAAAAAAATAAATGGTTTAATATTAGAAATTGCTCTAAGTTGAAAGCTTCTCTTGACATTAGTGATGATTTGGTGATCAAATCTGCGTTCCAGGTTAAAAAAAAAAAAAAAAACAATCCTGATATGTGGTTTAAAATTTTGTAACATGTGGAATGCAGAGGCAGGACACAAATGCGCTATGTGGCTTATTAAGGGTGATCCCTGAAATGTTGTCAGAAATCCGAGTGAGGGTGAAAACAAGAATGATTCTTAATCATAAGACGGGAAAAAACAGGCAGCAGCATCATCCAGGAAGTGCTAAATACAGAGCTAGAAACTCTATCATGGCATCAGACACTAAGGAATCATGGCATGGTAAGACTTCGTGAAGAGACAAAGAAGCAGCAGTGAATACATAGAGAAACTAATTAGTGAGCTAACACAGAACAGGTGGACACAATCAGGTAACAAACCAGTGATATGACAGGGGAGGAGGCAGGACTAAACCAGAAACAAATGCATATGTGAATGTAAAACAAAACAGTATGAAAGCAGTGCTTGTGGCAGTGGGGAACCACAGTGCACTCTGATAGGGGCAATTGTTGACAGTATTATGACCGTGATCCTAGGTTACTTATTCTACAGTTTGTAATTTGGGTGGGCCAAAAAGATTAACATCTGTTAATCTATTAATCTGTTTTGTTGTCATTTAACAGGAGAAATAATTTTCCATCCAGTTTTTGATATACAAGACACTCATAGTGACGCTTTTACAAATCGCTTGTTGAATGTCCCTTAAAGGAACCAATGCAGGAGAATGAAGAACAGAGACACAAACAATCTCTTTCCAATTATCATTAGGATTCAAATTATTTGACACTTTGTCGTAGGCCTACTAAATATTTTTTTCTGTAAAAACTTTCAGGCTTTTTCTCTTTCAGCCAAAAAAAGTGCCGTTTTTGACCAATATTCAGCTCAAGATGAGAGCATGGTCCAAAACATTACTAATGTGAGATAGAGGAAAGGAGACCAGTTAATATCAGAGATTTCAAAACACTTATACAACTGTCAGTCATTACAGATTCATGTGTCGATTGGTTCATCTGCCATTTTTTTATATGGGGAAAAAAGAAGACTGCTCTTTTGGTGTATTTTTGAGTGATAATACATAGCAGCCTACTCCGATGTTAAAATGCAGAGCTCCTATGCAAAATGTCGGCATCTCTGCTTTAGTGAGCATAAATCATTTAGAGATGGAGCTGAGTATCATCAGCATAGCTGTGGAATGAAATGTTGTATTTCCAGATGTTGTTGGCCAAATGGATGCAGATGCTGCATACTGAGAAGAGAACTGGGCCTAGTATTGATCCTTGTGGTACTTCACAGCCAACCGTGGCTCTCCACAACCTTCTTCTGTTGTCTTTTATTATTAATGATTTCAAGTTTGGCACTTTCGGACATTTTGAACACCTCTGCTTCCATCCTCTGAGACATATCTAAAACTCGCTGTTTTTTTGGTCCAGTTCAGAATTTCTATATTCTATATTAAAAATCCACCAAAATACTAGCTCAAGAACAAATGTCCTTTACTCGCCACCTCACCAGTAGCTATATTTTTATAATATAATTTATTTTATAATAAAGTACTATGCACTATAGTTTTATAATGCATTATGTAACCTGACACTATGAATCTAGTTACTCGTTTTTAAAAGTGTTATTCCTGTAGCTATAACTACTTATAAACACTTCTAAAGGCTTATGCTAGGTATTATAAATTATGTAGCACACTATGCACTGTTTGGAAACAAATCTTATAATGCATTATATAACCTGAAATTATGAATTCACATACTTGTGCTTTATAAAGTGTTATTCATGTTAATATACTGTAACTACTTATGAGCAGTTATACAGGTGTATTCTAGGCATTATTTGTTATGTAGCTCACTATGCACTATTTATAAACAGATATTATAATGTATAATGTAACCTGACATTATGAATGGACCTACTCATGCTTTATAAAGTGTTTGTAACTATAACTACTTATAAGCACTTATACACTTATACAGGCTTATGACAGGTATTATATTTGTGGCATTGTTTGTTATGTAGATCACTATGCACTATTTATAAACAGATATTATAATGTATTATGTAACCTGACATTATGAATGGACCTACTCATGCGTTATAAAGTGTTATTCATGTAACCATAACTACTTGTAAGCACTTATACACTTCTACAGGCTTATGCTAGGCGTTATAAGTTATGTAGCACACTATGTACTGTTTATAAACAGATATTATAGTGCATTATGTAATATGACATTATGAATTCACATAATTATGCCTTATAAATTGCTATTTGTGTAACTTTAGCTACTTATAAGCACTTATACAGGCTTGTGCTAGGTGTTGTAAGTTATTATGTATTATATATAACATTATGAATGCATTTATAATGCATTGTAAAAAAAAAAATAGGCTTGTATAAAATCTTAAAATCTGTATCTACACAATACAATTAATATTACTTAAGAGCACTTAATATAAAAGGGGGCAAATTTTCAGAGAGAATTTTATCGCAGTACAGAGAGATTTTATCGCAGCACTAACTCTCAATATCTACATTAACCTCTTGCTTAACTTTCAGATGTTACGCCCTGTTTAGATTAGACAAATTGATGCCAGCTGGAAAGCAGGAAAAATTTCTGTGAGTCATTAATTCATGTTCTGGTGTCACATATTCATGATAAAATAGTCGCCTTGACATTCTCGCTGGTAAGATAATCACGGTGAGCACTGTGTGACGGGATTTATGTTTCAGTAAGTGACCTAGTTCCATAATTCTGTAGTAAAAAATGCACTTAGCCTTGGTGTATTGAACACAGAAAGCCATTTTGACTTTGTTTATTATCCTCTAATGCATAGCCGAGGCGGGACAGCTGAGAATTAACGCTGAAATTATCCTGTGAGAGGGATGCGCTTCCTGTAATAGAGCCTAGATTCATGTATAGAACTGCTTTTAGAGCAGAAATAAAAATGTCTGTGAAATGAAAAGATGTGTGATCGATGATCCAATCAGCTCACTTGGTGAGGACGCGCTTTCATTCCAGGGCTACACATACCAGTGATCATTTGTATACTAAAATATAACCTGTGTTGATTAACAGCACGGCTCAGATAGTCATTTCGGCTGCAAGGAAATAAGTTATCGTTTCTATAGTAACAGCTCGTTCACAGGGACGTGTACGGCAAATGATCCAGATAAACGGATTTTTAAAAACGTGTGTAATCATCGATGTGGTGAACATTTATGAAAGTTTCAGCGCTTTGTAACAGTCAGAGGTAAAGCAACAATAATTTTTGTTGGAAAAGTTCTCCAGCATCTTCCAGGACAGAGGAGTTTACGCTTCGCATGTCTTATTTACTTCAATAGAGAGAAAAAGAAGAAGCTTTCGACGGAATAACTGTTTATAGCTGCTATACCTTGTTTTATGGATGAGCCGCAACATTAAATATAACTATAAATGGATAAAAATTTTGATGTGTAAAATAAAAATTGTAATTTTTGGCAAATTGCTGCAATACAAGAGCAATAAAACACTTTGGGACGTGTTGCTATGGGAAAATAATAAACTTTTGGGGTGGTAACATTAATTCATTGATTATTTTCCCATAACAGAACATCTTGAAGTGTTTTATTTCTAACCTAGTATCATAGTCTGGGTGAAGAGCTGTTTTGATATGTGGAGCATCAATGTTTTGACATTTCAGCTAGTGGTTTGGGAGTCTATATACATTATATGCATAATCATATCCATAATTTTTGTACAGTTTATACTGTATATTCTCAGTTTGCAGGAGTTTAGTAGAAGACTAGCATGAAAAGACAGAAACCAAGAATTGGAAAAGAGTCCAAAACTTCAATACTGCCTGTTTAGCCTTGTGCTGTTATGGAAATGGTGACAGATTATGATGATAGATTAATAAATTAATGCATTCATTTGCATTGTATTACTCATGTACACCATTACATTTGGGATGGAAATATTTCAGCCAGTAAAAAACATTCGCTGGTGAAAAATTTGGAAAATGATTATCACAAAGTTAACATGGAGCTCTGTTCTTATTTCAGGATTGCATTTTTTTTTTCTTTTGCATCCCATAGACTAATAATGCTCTGGTGGTAGGTGATTCGGCTCATGCCTGGCCCCAGTGTACCATACAGGACCTCGCACCAGTTAAATGAAGCACATTTCCCAAAGTAATGGAGTGTTAAACCTCCTTCTGGCTGGTGCGAATTCTCCTGTCAACCATGTTCTCTGTCAGACACTAAGCAGAGACACTGTGCTGCAATGCCCAAGTTATTTGATTGATATTTACCTTTCTGTTGCCCTTATTAAAAGCAGATTAGAAGCAGACTGATGCTGATTAGTCCAGCAGATGAAATCTGTGACAGGCAAGAAATCCAAATAACTTCAGATCTGCATATTTATGCAAATTAGCCAACATGATGCACTATGGCACATATATAACTGCACCTAAACAGATACCAGGTTCTGTGATGTTGTTGTTGTTGTTGTTGTCCAGAGTGAGGTTTCAGTGAGCGCTTGGCGGCTGTTTCCTTGACAACCCTGAGGCTTGGGTATCACCTCCGTAAACCTGATGGTTTGAGAAATGTTGAATTCAAGCATTCTCCTGACAATTGCAGCTCCAACATCTCGGCTACTGTTATTATCAAAAATTGCTGTTTTTGAGCGGAGATTAGCTACGAGTGTTCAGAGATAAATATAAACAACAGCGAAAATGTCTTAGGCTTGTTGAACTTGATTGATGTTGGTGCGTCAGTACTAAATTATTTTAAAGCACCAGCAAAAACTCACCCTACAAAAATAAAGGACAATAAAACAGAAATCAAAATGGCTAAGTCTTAGAGCAAAATGCTGATTAAATACGACATAAATGTGCAAAACAGTTTTTAAAAAAATTCAGGAATCATTATATGATCATTAATCGAAAATGCTGCTAGAAGACCTGATTGATGATGAGTATATATTGTTTCATTGGTGAGAAAAACAAGTTAAAACAAGGTGCTTGCTCTTATTTTGGCAAACACACATTTCTGGTACAACAGGCTTAGTGTTTAGTGGCAGAACTCTGAGATTTGGGGAAACCAGCAGAGGGTAACAAATCCCACCGGATTTCTCCTGGCATAAACAAACACAAGATAACGTGCCAACTCGCAAATACGTCTCTTCATTAACAACAAATACGTATGCTAATAATACAAAAACATTTTTAAAAAACATTACCAGGTAGCTGTAGGGGCTCGAGGGTATGCGGATGAGGACATGCGTTTTTTTTCTCTACCAAAACCATTACAAATTGCTGAATAAACAGCTAAATAAGACCCTCAGGTTGGCTGTAATGCAACCTACCAGAGCTAAAAGGTTAGGAAACCTTATTCTTCATCATTTTTACATCACTAACAAAGATGGCAGATAGAAATGCATCTATATACCAAACATCAGCTCCAACAAAGTGTTTTTTTCTTAGAAATCTGTGTGGTGAAAAGGTCCACGCTGGCAAACTGACATTTACTGGTCAGCCTGGTGTCTCTGGTTTCTAAGAAAAAAATGCATTTCTTTCTTTTGGATTTATATTACATCACAACTGTATTCAGCTAAAATTTGTAAAGATCCAGTAACATTAAATTTCTTGCTTACAAATCTCCAAATAAGTGACTAACATGACTTAATGGTGACAACGCTTCCATTTGCCGTTAATGATTACTTCATGGCTATAAATAAATTGCTGTGTTTTGGTTCATAGTGGTGATTACGTTACCACATTCGACTAATGACACGGACTTTGAACAGATGAGATGCATTGGTTCAGTTTGAAGCGAGATGGATAAACACATACTTCTCTGTCCATTTGTCTTTAAACATTCTGTTTTTTTAAACAAAGCATTTCGTCAGTTCGCTAATCAGACCAGAGGCGGTAATAAAATTAAAATCTCTCTCAAAATTACAATGTCTCTCACCCTGAAACTAGGTTCTGGTCTGATGAGCTGCCTTCAGCTAAATAATTTACATAAATGCATGTGATTGGAGAGAAACAGAGGATCCTTTACAGAAACCACAAAGGTACCTGTTTAGAAGAATGATGTGAACAAGTTCACTCTTAATTGTTCCAGAGTGAAAGCTATTTTAAAAAGTGCTTAACCAGTTAATACTTTTTTTTTAAACCTAAACATTTTGCCAAGAGGCCTAAGTTCCAGTCCAGAATTCATCACTTCCTGCATGTCTGGCAACAGGAAGACATGACATTAGATGCTATAGCTGGATTTTTAAAGTTAGAAAGTATTTTTCCTATGATTCTGCAAGCAAAAAAATGAAGAATAAATACCCGCTTCTTGTTAAATGAAGTGTTTGGGTTTATTTATACGCAGAGTAGGATTTCATGTGTAAAGAACATTATTAACTGGAGCAGGAACGTAGAAATATTGTTTTACTTTTCAAAATTAAAAAAATAAATAGGTTCTAATCCCTTCTTTTAACTCTGTCCACAATATAGAGCGTTTGATATCTTTTTGCACTTTTCTGGCCACCAGCTTCAGGATCTTAAAGGTTGCAATCTCTCTGCACTTCCTGAGCTTTTCAGAGCAAGATATACTCACTAGTCTGAAAAGATGTTCACTAGATCTTGGCTTTTAAAGCAGTTATTGGTGAGTAAATGAGATCATCTTGTATGTTTACGTGAGAACGTCTGTGATTGGTCGTCTGCCACGTTGCTACAGGTGTGGCTTGAGAGATGTAATGGACGGTGGCCTGTAAGTGGAAAGCACACCACCAAAGCCAAAAACACAACACCAAATTTGGAAACATGACAGCATTAACTCAAAACGCAAAGGGGCGGGCCTTACTGAAAATCACATCCTCGTTCCTGATTGGCTACAGCGCCAATAAAACAATAAAAAATGGAGCACTGGAGAATGTTTATGGCAGGAGGAAATAAAGCCTAAATGATTCTTCTAATCCTCTTTTTTTCAGGTTTATTTTCATCAGGAACGCTCATATGATGTTATTTTAGACAGGAAGCATTAATATGAGGATGCAAACTCTGAAAAGCTGAATAAAAAAAGTCGGGTTATTCAGAAAAAAGAATTACTCCTCACTATTATAACATATTAAATAGTTTTCACTAGGCTAAATAGATAAAAGACTGTTTTCATAATTAGAGGCCATGACGTCAAATCAAGACCAATATAGAGCTAATGAAAGAGTGATGCACTTTCTATTTAAACATCACTATTTGCTATAAAACTTAACTATTTTTCTTTTTTTTTACCGTGATAAACCTGTTTCTGTGTATGTTCCTTCTTCTACAATATCAACACTTCCGTCTCTGTTTAGACTTTTGTCAAAGTACGTATGGGAACGAGTGATCACGCATACTTCACTTCTCATATTTTCATATTTCTTCTTCATGTTGATGTGTTTCTAGCATCTTTTCCATTGAATCTGAAGTATTTACTCCTTTCTCTCTCAGAGTGCAGACCCTCCAACTCTTCCACACACCTCTTATGATGCTGCTGAACAGAGAGACCTTGAGGCTTTCCTTAGTGAGTGTATAGTGTTCCTCCTCAGTGTCTGTTTTTTTCTTAAGGCTTATCAAATATTATAACATTTTTTTTAAAGGTACTTACATAACATGGTCAACAGACTTTTTTGTGAAGTATCTACTCCAGTCCTGTTTATTCAGGTGATGCATGGGCTTCTTAAACCATGACAGTTGTATAAAGTGTACATAATCCATCATAACAGTGTTATAAATGCATATATACTTTCAGAAGGCATGAAAATCATTTATTCATCTGACTCATGGCTCGATAAATCATTTTTTGTAATGATTCAGGGTTTGTAATCATTCAGGAAAGGCTTATGTAGGTGTCACGTAGCCCTATGAACACCACCTTTGAAGGCCATACTGTATGTATGCATTCAGAAGACATTATAATGCATACACACTGTTATAATTATCTATGAAAAGGCAGTACATTTTATAGTTTATAATGCATTTATAAATTGCTCACAGTATGCATTATAAGCAGTGTTTATATTTAAAAACAAAAGCATGACAGGTCTTGTGATGCACTACACAAAGAAGGTATATCTATATTTATATATAATGTATAACAAATATAGATAATGAATAATAAAAATATGTATTAGCTTTAGTGTAATGAATTTGTATAAATAATTATTACAAAGTTTATAATGCCTTATAAATGCATTAATAATAACATGGTATGTGTTCATAGTTCATTATAACATTATAACAACCCAGTCTCGTTATTTTATTGTTATAATTTCGATACGATGAATATCTCCGTGATTTACAAGCCCGATTGTGTTTGCAGAGAAGTGGAGAAGTTAAGATAACACTTCATATGAAGGTCGTAGTTTAATGAACTATGAACATATTCATGTCACATTATAAGGCATTTATAAGGTATTATACAAATCATTATACTTACTTGTGAAGATGCATTACACTTTATAGCTATCTGTAATATGCTTTACGAATTCCTAGCGTGATATATTATAAGTAGTGTTCATAACACATTATAACACTTTTATAGAGCATCTTTCTATAGTGCATCACAAGATTTATTTTTAAACAAAAAGAGAGCTTATCAGGAAATCATATTACAAAACTTTATGCACTAATAAACTGGGACAGAATTTATTTAAATAGCGCGGTGGTGGAGGTGGGTGTGGTTAAATGACGTTGGTGCAGAGCGTGGCCTACTTTCTGTGAGACTGAGTAGACTATAACTATGACCTTCATAGAAAGTGAAGTGTTACCATGTTCCCAGTGACTAACGCTCTTTTATTTATTTTTAATTTTCTCAGAGTTTGTGTCTTTTCCTGCTAAAAGGGACACTTTTCCTCATACCTGTACAATTCAAACCAATACTTACAGTATAGACGTTGCTTACGTTCTCTGGAAGTCATATTCTACCTTACATACAAACCGGCAGATTTATTCAAATTGGACACCTTAAGTGAAGTGAAAGACGGATAAAAATAGGAATTTAACTGCATTTTAAAAAAACAATTCATACAATATATGCACTCAGGCCATGAACTTCCTCTCTTTTCTTGGAATAGGAACTTCAAATTCAATTTTGCTATTAGCAATTGTACAAGAATAGATAATAGCATGGACAAAAGGCTTGTCCCTTTGTTGCCATGGATACATGATTGATGATACATCCTGTTCCAGCCACATCTGCGTCAGGTACTTTAAGAGCAGGAACAGTGTGAGGCTAATTCAGTGCGTCATAGGTTCAGATTTTATTCAGCAGAGTTTTTAAGAAAGAATTTAACAACTTTGCAATGAGTAAAAAAAAAAGCATGATATTTTATCCATGGAAAGATCATTAAGTGTGCTTATACCAAATCTTAATATGTAATACTTATCCACTAAGCTACAATATGTTGATAAATTTATCAGTCAAGTCTATATCTCAGTTCAGATCTTCAATATGTAACCTAACAGATATAAAACTGACCTTTTATACTGAAAGGTTAATAGAATATTGCTATTATCTGAAATCCTGTATGGCTCAGTCTTGTGTCTGAGTCTGTGTTTGTTATATTTTTTTTGCCCATTTTTCTTGCCAGAATTGCTCGAGCTCTATCAGATTGGATGGATGCCATCATTGCTGAGCAGCAATTTTCAAGTCTTGCCACAGATTCTCAATCAGACTGAGGTCTGGGCTTTGACAGGGCTGTTCTTACTCTCCAGCGTAGCTTTGGCAGTATGTTTAATATTGTTGTCCTGTTGGAAGGTAAAGCTCCGCCGCAGTCTCAGGTTTCTTGCAGACTGGAACAGGTTATCTTCTAGGATTGCGCTGTGTTTGGTTCCATCCAAGTCCCTTTCCATTTCACAGTCCCTGTTGATGAAAAGCATTCCCACAACATGATGCTACCACCACCGTGCTTCACAGTGGGGATGGTGTTCTCAGGGTGATGGGCCATGTTGGGTTTCTACCAGAGGTAGCACTTTGTGCCAAGGCCAAGAAGTTCAGTTTTGGTTTCATCAGATCAGAGGACCTTTTTCCACATGTTTGCTCTGGAAAATTTTCAACTGTTCCTGGCTTTTATGGCCCTGATTGTGCATTTTAATAACTGTAATGGTATTTTAAGTGCTTGTTTATTTTTATATCCATTACCTGACTTATAAAGGTGAACAAGAAAAAATCTGTCACTTTTGTGTTGAAAAACATTTTGGTTTCCTGCCTGTTGGTAGATCATAAAGGAATCGCCTCTAAGCAGAGTTGTGGTTGTGCCATATGACTTTCTGTTTTTAATAATGGATTTAAAGTCACTCTGCTGAATTTTCAAAGATTGGGAACCAAACCCTGATTGATACTTTTCCAGAACTTTGTCACGGACTTGTTTTGACCGCTCCTTGGTCTTCAGGATGCTGTGTGTTCAGCTATGTCATTTAACAAACTCTGGGTTCTTCCAAGAACAGGTGTATTTATATTGAGACCACATGAGACTTTAATTGCACAAATTTGACTCTATTCAACTAATTATTTGACTTTTAAGGGTTTCACGTCAACAGGAGTGAATATTTATGCAATCGCAACTTGTAGATAATTTTGCAAACTATATTGATTTTTCCTCACACACACACACTTCAATATTATGGATAGATTTGGATAGATTCATGATATAAAATCCTAATTAAATCCATTTCACTTCCAGGTTCACTCCAAGGGGGGTGAAAACTTATGCAAGGCACTGTGTTTTAAGTCTGTGTTAGATTCCATGTTCTTTAAAAGCTTGCCCTGTTTGTTCTGAACTGTGAGGCGGTGTATCAACCTCAGTGCCCTTTTCACTGTTTGAATAATCACATCCTGCAGTGTTTGGAGGTACGCTTTACTGTTTATGAAGTCCTGCTGGCTGCAGGCCACTCGGATTACTGATGCATCTTTATGCATCAGATTCCTCTCCCCAGATTAACATAACAGCTGTTGCTGAGGCAACAAGATGACAAAGATTTACCATAACCTGTCTGAGGTATGTGGAGTGCTACACTTCTGTTTTATTGAAGTACTAATCTGTGTTGTCGTGTCTGTATATGTCGCGGATTGAAAGCACAATCGGGGCTGATACTGTTGTAAATATTTAAAGAGAATCTTGACACATTTATTCAATGTGTGTCAGGGAAATATGTATATACAGTCATGGGAAAAAGAAAGTTTGGTTTATATTTTAGGGAAAATGACTACATATTAAAATCCGTTGTGTTTTTTTGTTGTTGTTGATGGTGATGTGACCTGACATTATTTCTTTGTTTATAGAAGTTGGTAAGGACAAGGAGGGTGTACTTTCTTTTTCCCATGACTGTATATACTGGAGTGTATATCACACTCGGATATTGCCACCCACCTCATGCAAAAAGGTTATGAAGATGTTATAAAATGGTGCCATTTTTACAAATCGCACAAATAAAATATTTTGAGGTGGTTGCAATATCAACTGCTTCATTTCTCCTCATAACAATTTGTTTATTTATTTATTTTGTTCCAACTAATCATCCATTTTGCGTATACCCCTGATTTAGCATGAGTGAGTTCCTTTTAATGGCAGTCCAAACAACACCAGGGGTGCCAATACTTTTTGTGCTATTTTAAATAAATAAATAAATAAAATGTGATATGCAGACTTTTATGTGGATGATATAAGGTACAGTAAGGCGTATATTGTCTTTGGTTTTTAAGTAAAGCGATTTTCATACTTCTTGCTCCTGCCTTTATAAATGTTAATGTCAGCTGTCATGAAGGGTGTGTGTAGGTTTTATGTAACCTTATGAACTGTTACTGCTGTAATCGCATTATGTTACTGCTTAATATCTAAATTGTGACATTGCATGATAGTGTACAGTCATGGTGTAATGCACTAAACAGATACAGATATCTGTATCTGTTTAGTGCTCCAAATATCCATATACTCTACATATTCTGATTTAAACCCAAAGTGGGCGTGGTCTAAACCAGAAGTGGATTTTTCTTTCTTTTTTTCTTCCCTACTACTATGCCCCTGAAAACACTGGAAAAACTCTAGCGGTAGGAATGTCAGCAGTGTCAGTATGGTGTGTGAATTCTGGCTCTGACAGTTCCTCGACCTCAGCTACATCATTCCAGTTCACAATCGCTGTCAACTAGAGGACTTTGTACTGATCTGCGAGAATTTCTCATAAATGTAGTTGGTCTTTTTTTTTTTTATTACAAAATACAAACAACGCCACATTCATGTTAATGTGTAAATAATGAAAATGGTCCTTTGTTTGTCCAACAAGCTTCATACCTGTCCACTCGTTTGCACCTGCATGAAAGTAAAAACACTGATTATAGTCTTATCAGATGTCCTGTGAACCTTTCTGCACATCTTTTTATATAAAAAATAAAACAAAACAAATTGGTATTTGCATGAAAAATACTATTTAAATTGGTATTTGCATGAAAAGTACTATTCAAATTGGTATTTGCATGGAAAATACTTTAGTAATTGTACTTTGTTACTACACTTAAGTATTATTTTGCAGCATTTACACGTTACTTGTTTATTATTGAAATTAAATACCTGTACTCTAATTTAAGTACACTTCCATTAAAAAAAATTACTCCATACATTGTTATTTACTTCAGAGTGCTTGTGGCAGGTCTCAAAGGTTTCTTCTTCTCTCATCTAGCTCATGACCGTGCACTGTACATCAATTGAAAGGTCTCAGCTTAGCATCGATCCAAGTTCATCAAAAACTATAAAGAATCAGGACAACTCATCATCTGCTGTAGCCGTCTCATGCTACACAATGTAGTTAGCGCTATAGCTAACTGTGTGGTTCTAAATATGAACTTGAGCATGAGTGTCCTAGCCATGCCTCAGGAAAATGGTTCAGTATTCTGGAGCAAACAAAGACTCATATAAAATACAGCGTCTCCTTTACCTTTTTTTTCTCTACCTATTTGCTAACATCAACCGGCTATATTTAACTAAGTTAGCCTGTTTTCTTTGCTAATGCCAGGTTACTAGCATTGATTCCAGTAGCTAACTAGCTATAAGCAGCTAGTCAAATTCTAGCTAAGGGTGAATATTGAAAACTTACAGAGATGGAATGATATTGCATTGCTGCTATAATAGAAAAATAGTTTTCTTACAGCTTTAGATAAGAAATACTGTACAAGTTGCTTTGCATATGAAAACATGACATTAACTTAATTTCAGCCGTTCAGAATGTTACTTTTTAATACTTGAGTACAATTAAAAGTCACAAATTTTTCACTTTTACTTAAATTAAAGTACAATTTCAGCTGGATACTTCTACTTTTAACTGAGTAAAATTTTGGTATTGTTTAATCTTCCACTTGAAATTGTAAAACAGAATTTATAGTGTGTGTGTGTGTGTGTGTGCGTGTGTGTGTGTGTGTGTTTGTGTGTGCTTTAAATATCAATGAAGGCCAGAAGTTAATGAACACATCGTTTTACTGTCTTGTTTTGGAAAGACTAATAAATGTGCAATTACGCAGCATGTGCTGTTCGTCCTGCTTCAAAGTTACTTCCAATACGTACAATTACCGCTTCATTCTTGTCTCTTATGTTCCATCACGTCTACACGCAGCTGCAGAGCCAGAAATGCACGCGTAATGATGGAAATGCAAATCCTTCCATCGCTCTGCTGATGACTGATACTCAGGACTGGCCATCATTTCCCGGACAGTTGCTGTGATTAGACTTTCTCCTTCCTGACAGCTCCACAATCATAAAAGCAGATGGAGTTCTGAACTTCCTGTGTGAGCTAAAGGTCTTGCTTAAATAAATAAAGATTAGATGGAACTTTCAATTTTTCACTCTTCGCTGCTTTCGCCGTGTGACAGCAGTCTTCATAAACACAGCTCGTATCAGTGTTGTGGTGATGGAGCAGACGGTTGGAGTGGCGCTGAGTTCATTACTGAATTCTAACATGCTAATAAATGAAACATGATCTCATTACATTTCCTTATTATTTACACTGTGTTTACATCAATTCATTCACACACACACACAAAAAAAGCTGCAGTAGGATTCATTAAAGGTTAAAAATGCTACGCAAATTTATATCACAGCACTGTTGAATTCTGGATTCTGATTGGTCAGAAAGTATTGATTATTTTTTCTATAACAGGATCTCTGACAGTAGTGCACTCGTTCTAATATTTCATCGTTTCTATAGTAACTGTTCATTCACAGGGACGTGTGCGGATTAAAAACGTGTAATCGTTGATATGCTGAAGTTTTCTGTAAGGAGATGTTTATTCAAGGAAGGAGTCTCCAGTGTCAGCTCTCAGAGGTCGGAGGTGAAGCCGTAACTTTCCTTCCCTCTAACCGAAATTATTTTCATAATTCAAAAATATGTATGGCAAAATTATTGACGCCCCTGAAGGAAATTGCGGTAGCACTTTCCGTAAATATCATACACAGTATATAATGAACTATGTACGTTTTCATAACATTTTAAAATACATCCATTATAAACATTTTTCAACATAAAAGAGACGGATATAAAAGGATATAAAAAATACACAAGCGCTTAAAACACCATTAAACACAACCAGTTGTACATTTGCCAGGAATTGGACAAACAGTTAGGAAGAGATGTTGATGTTCATTCCAGGGAAGGTTTTATGAAATAATAATAATAATAATGGTGTTTGTATTTCCAGAAAAATGCATTACTTGCATAAAACACTGTAAGTTCAATCAATAAATAAATAAATAAATAAATAAGTTTTGTCATTTCATATATTTAATCTGGCTCATGAAGGGTGCCAATAATTCTGGACTACTGTAAATAGATATTGATGCAATGGCACTATCTGTATTCAGATTTAAGCCTGAAGTGGGTGTGGCCTAAACTAGAATGGTTCTTTCTTTCTTTCTTCATTACTTTCCTATATTAATTTCTTCTTTCTTTTTTCTTTTTCCCTTTTCAGGCAGTTCCTAAGGATGAGTGAATGAGCGCTGTAAATGCGTCACACGGTGCTGCACATTAATGAACGTGGTCTTTGTTTGTCCTTCAAGCTTCATGTCTGATTGCTGAAAATAAAAACCTGCCACTTGTGTAAGGGTTTTGTTGCGTCCTGTGATATGCTTCTCGATGCACTAATGTCTAATCTCAACCAGACACCCTGTCAACCTTTCTGGCAGATTTCCATGTACTTGCTACTCCTATCTGTATTTAAACACATTATTTATTTATTCTGAATAATGCATTCCTTAAGACAGATAGATAAATGGATAGAGAGAGAGAGAGAGAGAGAGAGAGAGGTGTCTGAATCTTAGCTTTAGTGGGCAATTCTTCTACTTTTCCTGGATTTCTCACTGGGGAAATAAATTAGGTGCATTTTGGCATCTGGTCAGCATTCCTCTCTCTCTGTGATTTTCCTTCAGGATGGATAAATCTGTGTTTTCCCAGACAGATTAACGAGCTCTGGCAATGACATGGCTGCGTCATGCTTGAGAAATAACCGTAAATTGTCCAAAATGCGAGGAGATATTTTTATCTTCACTTCCTCACCCATAATCTGTTATTATATTACACATTTTTACCTGAAACACACATTAATGACTAACAGTCTTGGCGTAATTCTTAGTTAAAATGCTGAATTTCTAACATCTTCTTTAACCTCTCTGTCGTAACGACGCTGTAATTGGCTGCAATCAGTTCAGAGATCACTGAACAGCAGCGTAATCTGATTTACTGTCAGCTTCAATGTCTTATGTGATTTGAGACAAAGGTTATAAAGTACTGTTCCAGGACTTCAGAATGTTCCTCAGTAACAAATGAAGGAATAAAACACTCAGTGTCATGCTGTTTTAGGAAAATAATCAATGACAGGGTGGTGTGATGAAGCAGAGCTACTGTTACTATGCTGTAGTTTTTCCTATAACAGAACTGAAGTGTTTTATTCCTCTTACACCACAGCAGTTTGTCAAGAATTATCTTTTTTTACTATAATAAACAACCACATGTCATAGTTTTTATCCATTTATATTTACATTTAACTTTGAATCATTAATATACACATTATGGTCATTCTGACTTCCTCATGGTGCAGGCTACAACTCAAAGGGTACATTTTTATATTTTGTGTAAATTCCTGTCATCATTATTTTCACTCAGCTGCATAAAGTGCTTCTGTATTTTTAGTATTAACATTTTGGCTAATGGGTTTAGCTCTGAGCCTGACTAAAGCTGTTACTGTAGATGAATGAATTAAATAATCCCTTTCTAAATCTCAACCTTGCCAGAATTATATCATTTCTCATCCACTTCATGTTTTCCCACAAGTCAGTAAAGTGAAAATCTGGACCCAAGCCACGGCCATTAAAATTTCCTTTCACTTAAAAAAAATAGGTGCATGAACATTACACAAGGATTTCTATTGTGGTTTTTTTTTCCTCCAGTGTGACCTTGTTCTGTATTACAGTGAGTGAAGCATTACTCATTCTTTCTGATCTCATGTAGATCATTAAAATCTGAATGTGCGTAGATATTGTGGGATAAAAGTGCAGTGCAGCGTATCAGACACATGATTAACTAAAGCTACTGATGAACATCACCAGCGATCAGCTAAATCCAAATTATTCTCTTAGCTCCTGATTTACTACGATTCCTAATAAAGAGAGTAATATTGCATTCAAAGGCAGCCAAAGTCTGTGGGAAAACTGTGGATCTGGCAACACTGCTGATGGTGTTCTGTTCAAAATGCCAAAAAAAAAAAAAAAAAAGGCTTTTCTTTCTTTCTCTTTTTATAAGGATTTACTTTGGATAAATTTAGTGCTGATGGCCAACAATAATCATGGTTTCAAAGTAAGATAAGATAAGACAAAGTAAGATAAGACAGTAAATAAATAAGTAAGTAAGTAAGTAAGTAAGTAAATAAATAAATAAATGTGATGCAAAAATGAAAGTACGCTATTCAACAATTAAAACAATTAAATAAATAAATACATAAATAGACAAATAAATTATCGAATTAATTAACATAGGATAGGATGCTTAAGTACACTATTTAAGCTATTTTATATATAAGGTAAACTATTCAAATAAATAAATAAATAAATAAATAATGTGATGCTAAAAATATATATACACTACACAAGATATTATATAGCTAATATATAATTTTATATAAACTAACAACAACAAACAAATTAACTAACTAATTAATTTGCTTGATAACTAACTGATTGATTGATTGATTGATTAGTTAAAAATTAAAGTACACTAGCTATTACATACATACTCACAGAGACATAGCTAGCTATTCAAGCTATCACGTGTATAATATAAAGTATTCCCAGTGCCAAATCAGTACTCGGAGAACGGAAGGTGATCCTCTGTGGTGACCCCTAACAGGAGCAGCTGAAAGAACAGCAACATCTGTGCAACATTTCCAGAAACACATTTCAGTGTCAGGAATGAAATACAGTGTATTGGAAATGAAATTCTAGGCCATAAATCAAATGCCATGTAATTTTTTTCCAAATGAAATTTTAAGAGCACACATGTGGAACAGACTCAGTGTGTTCTTTGCCATGTTCTCTCTCTCTCTCTCTCTCTCTCTCTCTCTCTCTCTCTCTCTCTCTGCTGGTACACAGAGCTATAAGCGGTGGAACATCCTGTACGTGATTGTTCTCAGACCTGCTTCTCCAGAGAGCCTCGTTAGGAGACTGTGGTTTATTTATTTATTTATTTATTTATTTATTTATTTTCACTACAGATGTTATGGCTCCCGGTGTCCATGTACTTGCTGTTGTTTCTATTCGTTCCTGCATTTTCCTGTTTCTGTTGCTATTGGTTACTTCATACTGCAGCAGCATCAGACTAGAAAAACAAAAGAACATATCTTTTAAATTTTGTCAACTCAAACACGGCATAATTTGGATATGAAAACTGTGGTAACACTTTCTAGGAATCTTGTACTCATAATGCATTATAAATGCATTCATAACATGTTATAGCTTGAACCATATCCTATAAGGCCTAACATAAGCTTTTGTAATCTGTCATAAATAGTTATAATTACATGCATAATGCATGAATAAAGCATGAGTATAATGCATGGCTTCATGATATCAGGTTACATTAAGCATTATAACATCTCTTATGAACATTTATACAGGCTTATGCCAGGCATTATAAGGTATGTGGTATGATTTGTAACAATACATATGGACTTATAATGTAATAACGACATTTATACAGGGTTATGCCTGGCATTATAAGGTATGCCGTATGCATTGTAACAGTATGATTGCATTTATAATGTATTATGAGCATTCATACAGGGTTTATAAGGAAGTAGGTAAGATTTGCAACAATACAAATACATTTATAATGCATTATGACCATTTATGCAGGCTTATACCTGTGATTATAAGGTATGTGGTATTCTTTGTAACAATATAAATGCATTTATAATTTATTATGAGCATTTATACAGGCTTATACCAGGTATTATAAGGTATTATGCATGTTTTGTAACAATATTACTGCATTATATTGCATTATGAGCAGTTATATAGACTAGCATCAGGCATTATAAGTTATATAAATGCATTATGAGCAGTTATACGTGCTTATGCCAGACATTATAAACTATTATGTCTGTTATGTGATGTTAGAGATGCATTTATAATGTATTATGAGCTTTTATACAGGCTTATACCTGGCATTATAAGTTATTTAACAATATAAAACCATTTATAATGTATTATTATCATTTATAATTAATGTATTTGGTATGATTTGTAACAATACAAATGGATTTATAATGTATTATAAGCAGTTATGCAGGCTCATACAAAGCCTTATAAGGTATTAGGTATGATTTGTAGCATTATAAATGCATGTATAATGCATTATGAATAAAGGATTGAAAGAAAATTGGTTTAGAATGTGGAATTGTACTTAAAATGGCCGATTTAAACCCCTCGCAGTGTGAACAGTACCTCCTCTGGTGTTCTCCACCAGCATATCAAACCATATGTAAATATTTATGCTACTTTCCACAGCTATGTTCAGCTATACTGAACATCCTTAGTCGTAACACACGAGTGTTCAGTCTCTTTATAAAAACAGTGTATAACGCATGAAGCCCCTCAGCCGTGGTGGTTTACGGCTGATGACAGCTGTAGCCACAGACACTAATTATTTTCCTCAGCCGGTAGATCACTGCGCTCCACGTTTTATTGTCTTCTCTGTCTCTGTAAGCTGCAAAAGAGGACCTCCTCTGTGTGAAGGGTATTAAAGCCTGTTAATGTTCTCAGAGTGTCTATTAGGCGGTGTGAGAAAGCATTTGCACATTATTACAGGCTCATTAGTGAATAGTTTCCACGATTTAGGTGCGTTTGTGTCACACTGATGTTACTTTTACAAATCTGTACATAAAGTAAAGCTAAGAGACATTTTAAACATGGGTAAAGTGTCCTTCACAACAACCTTCACCACAACAAAGAAATGTTTCAGATAAATCACTTAACACATTAATAAGAAACTTAGAAAATGGCGTTTTGTCTGTCCCAGCACACTGTAAAATAAGGAGAAGCTTATGTAACATTTATGGAAGGAGTCTCCAGTGTCAGCACTTTGTAACTGACAGCTTTAAGTTTTCTGACATCTTCAGGACAGACAAGTTTTACGCTTTGCATTTCACTATAATATGACAATCCAAGTTTGACAACATAATGACAGAAATGACAACAGGAACTTGTTTTACGGACGTATAACAACATTAATTGTACCCTTAAACGGATAAAAACAACTACTGAAAATTATCACGACTAATAAATAAATTATCATTAGGAAATTGCTATGGTATAAGAGGAATAAAACACTTTGCTGCTGTAGTGGTGCTTCATCACACCACCCTGTCGCTGATTATTTTCCTATAACAGCACAACGCTGAGTGTTTTAGTCCTTTATGTAACATACAGTATGTGTAATAATGTCCAAATTAATGGCCAAAATATTAAAAACTCATTTAGACTCATTTTAAACTTAGTTTTAGTTTTAGTTTAGTTTTTCTTTTTAAGTCTAAATTCTTGATGTTTTATTCTCTATTCATCTTAAAGGATATTATACAGTAATTACAGTGAAATTAATGAAAAGAGCTGTAGTTCAGCAAGTGAATAATATAAGTCTGGACCTGCTGATGACTCCTGGAAGCGCAGATGAAGCATTATCTCGGCTTTACTGTACTTTTTTCTGTTTACTCTTAATAGAAAGGAGCCCTGAGTTAGCAACGTAAATTATTGACAATCCCAACCTGAATATTTCTCTGCAAGAATGTCAAACGATTTAATTACACTCTGTACCTGTGACTATTTTCCTGCAGTAAATTAAGAAGCTATTTCACATTGATTTTCTGCCTTGCAGGATTTGATGGTTTGCATAATTCAGTTCTGTTTGAGCTTTGGCTGAAATACGGTAATGATTTGTTGCTGCTTGTTGTTTTCCAGGTGTGTAGACTTCTAAAGTGAGCCAGAACTATGGAGTGAAACCAGAGGCAGAAGAATGTAACTCATGTTTGAAAAAAAAAACAGGTGTAATGTGATCTTTTCAACATTATTTTTAACATATTTGAATATATTGGTTTTGAATTCAACTATTTGAAATTTAGGTTTAAATAAAAAAAATCTGGTATTGGTGTACATTTGTACTACTTCATAATTTAAAATAAAAGGTTAAAGTTAGGATCGGGGCAGTGTTAGTGTTTATATTTCATCTTACAACCGCAAACTGCTTTTCCTTTCTTTCTCACTTTCACACTAACTTTGAATGAGTGCTTTTTTCACTATAAAAAGAAATTCTGTTAAATTTCTATTTTCTAAAAACACACAGTATAATCCGAATTCATGTACACTTTCAAAAGTCTTTGAATATGTGGAGTTTCTTATCATATCTTTTATTCAAGGAATAAAACACCCTTTAATGTGATAAAGTGATGAAGTTACCACCTTAAGGTTTTTATTTTCCTATAACAGCATGTCCTCAAGTGATTTATTCCTCTTATACAACAGCAATTTGCCAATGATTACGATTTTTCTTATTAAAGAATGAAAGTGTTTGTTTGATTATAGTTACATTTAATGTTGTAGAACATCCACTAAACAAGTTAGTTCCTGTTCTCACTTACATTATAGCAGCTATAAACAGTCATCCCTTCACCATCCTTTTCTTATCTCTCTCTCTTCAAGTTAGTAAGACAAAAAAACACAGCTTTCCATGTTACCATCATGTATGAGTGTAAACTTTTCTGTCCTGAAGTTGTTGGAAATCTTAAAATTACAGCTTTACCTACAAGTCCCTGTATAAATTGTTACTACAGAAACGATAATGTATTAGAACGAGCGCATTAATACAAACCTGCACTATTTTCAGAGCTGCTTTTATAGAAAAATAACTGAACAGTTACTTCTTTTCTGACCAATCAGAGCCCAGCATTCAATAGCACTCTAGTATAACACAATTTAATGACTATTAATGCCAGATACCAAACAAAAAGACACAGAACAGCAATCAAATAAGGAAAGCTAAATCACTGGAAAACTTAATAACAGCGCCGTCTCAGATCCTAATGCGGCTGTAAACGAGTGCTGTATTAAAAGCAGGAACATTTGGAGGATAAAGCCATTAATCCTAAAAATTAAAACCTCACAGCCGGCGCTAGGGTTAACTGCATATAACTATGTGATGCCTAATTAGAGTGAGAAAGATATTAGATATATTTAAAGCCATTTCTAACATTTATACCTAACCTATATCTTGGTTAGAGTATTTACAGTGAGGACGTTTTGAAAAAAATCTAAAGTATGAGGTTTGGAAACATTTTTAACTCGTAGTATATATGGAATTGAGCCACATGTTTATTAACACAGACAAATGAATGTGGAATTAGTTACGAGATTAATGGTTGATGGGAAGTGGCGAAGCAGCTGCACACCCACTGTTTCATGATATAATAAGAGATTAATGGCTACCAATATCAAGAAAATGTTAATGATCATATAAACGGAAATGATCCAGCTTGTTTCCTTGCTGACGTTCCAGACAGTGTTTAAGCAACTTAACAACTAGGGATGGTGTTTGTGTATTGTGTGTGAATACTACATGCAGAATTAGGACAAAACACCAACCATATATTTAAAAAAAATTTGGGGCTCGATAGCGCTTTCCTACGAGTTCCTTGTGACAGAAATGTGATAGAGAGAGAGTGTTTAATGTGATGCTCGCTCTACCATTTAATTTTGATCTTTGTGCTGGAAAATTTGCTCACATATCAAGGAAAAAAATGCAATTAATTGGATGGATTGGTACAAACATGGCTCAAGTTTTTAATTGGAGCAGAGAGTTATTATTAAAAGTGAAAGACACATGTCAAGGAAGGTGTCGTTACGTGACTCAATTTGTAAGAAAATGTAAAAATTAAAGGTGGAAGTAGTGTTCATACCATTTTTCACCATTTTATTACATAATTGTGCCAAGAATCTTTTATTTTCTTTTAAATAAATGTGTTATTTTTCACCACACACCACAATCTTTAGGCACAAGTGCTTAAAGTCATGTAGTTGTATATTAGTATAGTGTAGTATTATAGTATAGTACTTTTGTAATTTATTACAGCTTTTCCAAACTTCTTGTAAGGCTGTAGTGAAGACCATCAAGTCCAACGCTGAGATCAAATCAGGACAGAGGCTTAAGAGGGTCGTGGCCAAGTCAAGCTCGAGTCCAAATGAAAGCAAGACAGAGTCATGATTGAGACTTAAAATTACAAAATCTGCTTCGAGGCCAAGTCTTTACTTCAGCTCGTCTCAATGATTGGGTTGTTCACTAAAAGAAGGAATTATTTCTTGTCAAATTTTGTGCATGTGAAAAGACAAGAAAACATTATTTTCTCAATTGAGAAAAAGACCAGCAAAATCAATGCCTGAGATCGATACAGAAAATGTCTTGAGACAAGACTTGTGTCTTACAGCCCTAATAGCGGGGGTTAAAACACAGGCACACGGAGCTAAACAGGGAAATCCATACTCATAAACAAAGAAAGTGTCAATGGTTAAACCCAGGAAATGCAACGAAACTACCAAAAAGCATATGAGAGGATCTAAACGTATAACACTTCCTATTGGTATGGCCTTACTGCAGTAAAGAATAGCAAAAAACTATAGTCAGTACGGCAGAGAAAATTATAGGAGTCAGCTATCTGAGATTATTGACTTTTATATATATATATTTAACCTTCAGAAAGCTGAGGAGATTTTGAGAGATCCTTCCCATCCTCTGTAGTGCATTTGCTTCCCTCTTGGAGGTGTTATAGGGATCATATACAGTCCCCTCCGAAAGTATTGGAACGGCAAGGCCAATTTTGTTTGTGCTATACACTGAATACATTTGGGTTCGAGATCAAAAGATGAATATGAGATGATATATCAGAATTTCAGCTTTCATTTCCTGATATTTACATCTAGATGTGTTAAAAAGATGAATTCTAACTTAGAACATGGCGTCTATGGTGGCAGACCACCCAATTTTTAGGCAAGCAAAAGTAGTGGAACTTAAAGTCTTAAAGTAAATCAAAGTAAATAACACGTAATATTTGGTTGCATATCCCTTGCTTGAAAAAACTGCATCAAGCCGCTGACCCACTGACATCACCAAACTGTTGAATTTTTCCTTTTTGTGTTGCTTTTCCAGGCTTGTACCCCAGCTTCTTTCAGTTGTTGTTAGTTTCAGGGGTTTCCACCCTTCACTCTCCTCTTCAGGAGATGAAACACTGCTCAATTGGGTTAAGGTCTGGTGATTGACTTGGCCAATCTAAAACCTTCCACTTTTTCCCCCTGATGAAGTCCTTTGTTGTGTTGGCAGTGTTTTTTGGGTCATTATCTTACTGCATGATGAAGTACCTCCCAATTAGATTGGATGCATTTCTCTGTAAATTGGAAAACAGATTGTTTCTGTAGACTCCTTAATTCATTCTGCTGCTACCATCATGAGTTTCATCATCAATAAAGATTAGTGAGCCTGTTCCAGAAGCAGCCATGCAAGCCCAAGCTATGACACTACTCCTCCACTGTGCTTGACTGATGAGCTCATTGTTCATGTTTTGGATGTTTCCATCACTTTGGTAGAGATTAATCTTGGTTCCAGAGTTTTTGTGGATTATCTCTGTATTTCTTTGCAAATTCCAATCTGGTCTTCTGACTCTTACTGCTGATGAGTGGTGTGCATCTTGTGGTATGGCCTCTAGATTTCTGCACTTGAATTCCCCTGCCCTGTGAAGGATGTTGGTGAGGTCACTAACTGTTGTTTTTGGGTTTTTCTTCACAGCTCTCACAATATTTCTGTCATCAACTGCTGTTGTTTTCCTTGGCTGACCTGTTTCATGTCTGGTTGTTAGTACACCAGTGGTTTCTTTCTTTTTCAGGACATTTTAAATTGTTGTATTGGCTATGCCCAATGCTTGTGCAATGGCTCTGATTGATTTTCCCTCTTTTCTCAGCATCAAAAAGGCTTGCTTTTCTCCCATAGACAGCTCTCTGGTCTTCATGTTGGTTTATCCTTTTTAACAACAAATGCAGTCTTCACAGGTGAAACCCAGGGCACAAACCAAGAGTAGACATTCAGAGCTATTAATTCTTCAAACAGTCAATTTAACAGCAGCAAGAAACACCTATCAGTCACATGATCCAATATTATCATCTCATTTTCATCTTTTGATCTCAAACCCAAATGTCTTCAATGTATGAAGACATTGAATGAAAACAAAAGAACTGGCCTTGCCGTTCCAATACTTTCAGAGGGAACTGTAGCACTAAAGAATAACTTTTATTCCACAAGCTGTTGCTTTGATGAATTATTGATTTAAAAGTTTCCTTTGTGGGAATCTGATGGATTTATTTTTACCTGATTGCACACTGCACTGAAGCTCCTTTATGTATTGAGATTAAACTGGAAGTAGGCGTGGTCTAGACTGGAAGTTGTTGTTTTTTTTGTTCAGCATCAACGAATTGATTGTTTGCAATTTGCAGAACGTAACTTTATTCAACTTCTGACTTTCTGCAGTTCGATCTAACGTGACTGAGTATGCTAGTGAGTTATCCTTCAAAACAACGTCTTTCATAAATCAGGAAATTATTGTTTATAGTTGACAGTTAGGAGTTTACAGTCACTTACAGATCAGAAAACGTTCGCTTCAGAATGTATTCCGAAGTTGGGAAAAATGGGGTCCTTTTCATTATAATGCTCGTATGAATTTCCAGGAAGGTTTTCTTTTAATAACGATGGAGAATGTTTACTTAAGAATGAAAACACTGCACAATGAAGGTACATTTTATTATTTTTTTAAATGAATAAAATAACTATTTTTGGAGACCCGAGCAGAGATATGCTGCCCTGTGCACAGTGCGTCATCTGTGTGGGTTGTTTGGAGCGTCCACTTTATAAATGAAAACATATTTCTTTTATGAATTTTGGGCCGGTTCGTGCAGAAATAAGGGAGAAATATGGTTTTAATCTGGAGCTCAGTAAGGCAGTGTTCAGATCTGGCTACTGGAGCAAACCATTCATTAAAAAAAAAAAAAAAATCAATGCACCTCTTATTTGTATTTCTATTTCTTACCTGTTTCAAACATGTTATCTGTTCAGTCAATAATGTATTGGTATTCTGTACAGTTTTTCAATTTTGCACCATGCACTAACCACATCAACACTGTCTACTTCAGTAAATGTCTCAGAGCTAGAGAGGAAGCTCTCTGGAGTTAAAGCAATTCCCCATAGACTGCTGAGCTAAAGTGTTTGGACTATCTGTCACCTTCAGTGCTGTGTTACAGCTGGATGATTTGTGGTCTAGAGCTGCTCTTTAGTGCTTATGTGGGCTCAAATGAATTTAGTAGCAAACTGCTTTAAGACCAAACAATTACTATTAAATATATAGATCAAAAGTTTAATGCTTTCCTTGTTGGTTTCTCGAGATTCTGCAATCACAGCACTCCTTTGTTTACTTGGTGGTTTGATTTCATCTTAGAAAGAAAACTGACAGTAATTCTTAACTTCCATTCACAAGATCACACAGAATTCCCAGAATTCACTGAGTGACTGATTGATCTGAATGTCAGTCACCGTGAGTCACTAATAGAGATAAGGCTCTAGGCCAGCACATGGACATGCAATATAAAGGCTGTGTGTGAGGGGCAAGGTGATGGCTCCATAAATCTTTGGTAAACAGATTGTCAAGGCAGAACAGTAGAGATCGATATACAACTAAAAGAAATCAATTTGCTATGACAACATTATCCTTATTTACTAAACCCATATCTGCCATTTCATAGTTTTCATTGTTCAATCAAATTCTAAGCATGTCATAAAGTCTTGTTATGATGCATGATCATTTTGATACATTCACTGGGGGAATGATGATAATCCCTCACATTGCACAAAATAACCATTTTCTCATGTACGAACACAAGACTGCATTTCTTTGGGGAAATTAATCCTCTGTAATTCTACTGTTTTTAAAGATATGCTCTTATTTATGCTCAAAGGAGTGGGGCTCGAATATCTAACAGATCCTCGGCTGACAGTAAAAAAGATATTGCCGAAATTTCAATCCTGTAGTCTTTTTTTTAAAAAAACAAGACAGAAGTGACTTGTTCATTTTGAAACATCTGGTTGATGGGAAGCTGTGTGTCGGAAAAAGTTGTATAAATTCAATCTAAATGTTCCATGTACTGTATCTGGATCAAATCTGCAGTTGAAAGCTGGAACTGATTTGATTTTTAACCCCAGAATTCTCTGTCTTATAAAAAAAAAATTATATTTTTGGCTCAGAGTCAAATCGTATATTTACTCGAATGCTGTATATTTTGACCTGAAAATGCGGCTGAATTAGGCTATGTGTATACCAGCGAGCGAGACGTCCTGTTCTGCGTACGTGCTCAACACGGAAATTTCAGTGACAGCACAAAGCAACGTATGAATTACGATTTTCTCAATTCTATGCAGCACTGGTGGTCCGACATTTCTTCAGTTCTACGCTCACAAATTTGGTTTCTACCTGCAATTAGTTCTCACAAAATTGGGGGGAAAAACTTACAACTGTGGTTTCATGGTTCTGTATAGAGATTAGGATGAAACTTAGAGCTTGGAAGGAAGTAGCCGAGATCGTCGGTGCCTTTGGTGAGAGCACATAGCTTGCTTTGCTAATCTAATTTGCCAATGATGCTAGTACAAAGCCAAGCACGTAACATGTAAATCAAGCAAGCTAGTGTTCGACTAGCTAGCATTAGGATGTATGTA
>CM040455.1:1930089-1948521 GCA_022758105.1 Pangasianodon gigas | reverse complement strand
TGTATATACATATAGCTATAGTTTCTCATTGCAACTTTAAAAACACTGAAGAGGCCACACCCACAAGAGATAATAGTAGTGACACAAATAACTAGTTTCTTGCTTGTGCGAATGTAGACATAGTTATCGTCCTGTTTACTACAGAAATAATAACATGCCATAAATATTTTTTTAGGTTTATTTCGCTTACTGTACACTATGTTCCTCTGTTCTTTAAAAATATGTCCTGTTTGATTCTTTTCAAGCACGGATAGCAGAAAGTTTAAAGAGGTTTAGCATGGAAGCCAACATAGAATTCGATTGCGTGATTCCTAAATAAATACGAGTATTTTTTTTTTTATTTTAAACCGCATTTGCAATCTATCTAAAATAATCTGAAATAAGGATATGAAACATTTTCCTCTTTGTCAACCCACTTTCAAATGTGACCTGATTTACTATACTGTATGTATGTCAAGAATTTGCTTCTGAATAATTATTGTAAATACATAATATTTATTATAAATACATGGAGAATAAATAATAATGGTCCTAGAATGGAACCTTGAGGTACAACCCTGTAATTCCAGCTGTCAATCTTTAGCATATAAATTAAAACCTCCAATTCATCCCATTTGCTTGTTGCTTCAGCATGCAATATACAAGGTTTAAGATGCATATTCAGTATTGGAAGTGACAAGGTATCCAATTTCATCTATATCTGCATTTTAAACAGCGAACAGAGAAAGTGAAATTGAAACTAGCCATCTTATTATATTAGTGAAACCCAGATTCATCTCTTCTGTTAAAACCTGGTTCAGGTTTTTAGGGGAAAGATGTGAAAAGCTTCTATAAACGTGCATGGTTATGGTTGTGTCAGGTCATTATCATAAACCCAGGTGAAGATATAGAGAGTCATGTTGTGAAAATTGAAGAGCAGATAAAAGCAGATTTTCACTTTCTCACCACTCAGGGCGAATGAAAATTCTCAGGGTTGAAAAGTCCATTCAGTCAGTGATTCGTTCCATTAGAGGACTAATCTCAGTTCCTGTAGCTGCGGGCTTTCTGCACTGTGCGCTGAGCAGTTACGGCTTAATAAAATATCTCAGATTGAAAAGCTTTTATGGTAAAAAAAAAAAAAGAAAAGAGAGAGATAATAAAAGTCATGTACAGTCATGGAGTGCACTTCAATTCTGCTGCAAAACTGGAGCTTCAATAAACTGAATGTCACAGTGTAAGTAGAATCAATGAATATGAATTGAATTGCTAGAAAAAAAATGTTACTTACCTAAAATGGGGGACTATTGATAAAAATATCTGTATTCAGAGTGGAATTTGGTGTGTATAGTGAAGGAATAATACTGAAATTGGGCACATTGTTATTCAGACCTCAGAAGTATTTTTGGATTATTCAGAAGTTACACACAGGGGCCGGAGTTTAAATAAAACGGAGGCGTGTCTCAGTGATGCACGAGTCTGATTTTGAACTATAAGTATAACTGTAAGTGTAACAGATGACTACTTGGTCAGCTTATTCTTCAGACTGTTTTATTTTTTTACAAGAGAGCATCAAAATGACTAAAACACTGCCATTATTTTATCAAAACAGTGAATTAAAAGGGTGATCTTTCAAAATAGCTTCTATTCCACACACTCATTACCATTTCATGACCTCGGTTCAGTAGATATAATGAACTACACACAGTTGATTTAAATAATCTGAATAGAGAGATCAGAAAATCCACTTAACTAGCTGCGTAACCCGCTTCTGACTTCATGTAACCTTCTCCTGAGGATGTTGATATAACTTTTCGACACTGACATTTGCGCTACAACCACGCACTCGTGCTAAAGCATTGTGTAAAAAAATACTTACAGGTTGCTCTTATCTTTTCCCGCACAACACGAGTTTACTGTTACATGCATGGTTTCTTTTTCTAATACAATATCAATAAAGATTTATCGCTGTCTAGGTGAGAGACATTTGTATAAGGCATAGACTCATAACTTAGGTATATATCTTACCGTAAACAACAAACTATCCATCAAATGTTTTATTGGTCATTTCAGAAACCAACAGTTAATACGGTGAAGCATAGAAACCAAAGCCTGCTGTAACACCTCAATTCCAGCTGCAAGACGAGTCACAGGTTTTTGTTCTAATATATTAATACAGGGACTTTTATTGCAGACGCTCCATATAATCTACTGTACATCTGCTAATAAAGTCTTTTTTTTTAAAAGAAAATGTTATTTAACAAATATATACCAATATATCATTACCATTGCTTGTTAAAATTTGTTCCGAAGTGTTTTATTCCTCTTACACCATAAAACACTTACAATTTTTATTTTATTAATAAATGATACGTCACGCTTCTTAAACATTTAGAAACAAGTTAGTTCCTGTTCTCACTTATGTTATAGCAGCTATAAACAGTCGTTCCCTCACCAGCCTCTCTTTTTTTTTCTCTCTTGAAAAGCTTGTCACGTTACAGAGAAAATGCAAAGCGTAAACTTTGCACTGTAAAGCGTAAAAACTCTGACACTGGAGACTCCTTCCGTAAATGTTAAACAAACGTCTCCTTACAAAAAACGTCACCATATTAATGATCTTTTTGATCCGTTTATAAAGTGGAGCGTCTGCCGTACACGTCCCTGTGAATGAGCTGTTACTAGAGAAACGATAACTTATTAGAACGAGCGCATTAATATAAAGCTGCGCTACTGTCAGAGCTGCTGTTCTAGAAAATTAATCAACACTTTCTGACCAATCAGAGTCCAGAATTCAACAGCGCTGTAGTATAAACGAGGTTTAATAATTTTACAGAGAAAAAGTTTATGTCCATTTACAATCTGACCATGACTTTCCCCTGCTGTTTTTGTGTGTGTGTGTGTGTGTGTGTGTGTGTGTGTGAGTTCCAGTGCTTTGGAGCTTTATGGGTTTTACGAGCATCATCACTAATTTCGCTAAGTAAATTTGCTTAAGAAACGCAGGCAGAGCGTGATGCCAGAGAGAACAGCAGGTACATCCGCTAGAGCAGAGGTAAAGAGATGTTATTTTGGAAATTTTCCTTTCTTAAGCACACAAGTTATTCTTTAGATAATAAGTATTAATTCATCAAGAGCATACCCTGTATATTTTTTTCCCCATTAATTTTCCTCATTTGTATCTTTTTACTACTTACCTGTCTTTCTTTCTTTCTTTTTCTTCTCTTCCTTTTCCCACACATTTGTTTCTTTATTTTGATTGTACACTGAGTAGGGGATGAGAATGAACATTGTGTAATACAGTATATAGATTTATAATAGTAGGAGTAACAGGAAGCTTTATAACATAGCATAATGAGACTTCAGACAAAAGTAGTTAGCACTTATAATACTGTAAATAATGGTGCTGTAAACTAGGAATGTAACCACATATGATCGCGTTATCCAGAATGAACAGATAAGTAAGAAATAACACAAGACGGTTATATGAAAATAATTCACGCTAGTATGATGTGATGCGGCACGACACGAAGCAGAGTTCCTGTTACCTCCACATAACGGCACGGCCTGGAGTGTGTTATTCCACTTACACCACAGTGATTTGCCAACACTTACGATGTTTAATTTATTCATGAACAATTTTCAGCAGGTTATATTTAGATTTAATTTTGTGGAACGTCCACGAAGCAATTTAGTTGACACCCAAAGCTCCTTCTATAAATGTTAAATAAACGCCTCGTAACAAAAACCTTCACCATATCAACGATTATATATTATATAACTTATTAATTAACGATTATATAACAACTATTTTAATCCGCATTTTTTTATCTGTTTATTAATAGTCTTAGATTATGTGTATGAGCTGTTACTATAGTAACGATAACGTATTATAGCGAGCGCATTAATATTAAGCTGTCATTCGTGTTACAGCCGGAACTACTTTCCAAGCCGTGCGCGTATACGAAAATACTGCACACCTTCTGACCAATCAGATTCCAGCATTCAGCTACGCTGTGGCATAATGTGTTCTTAAC
Source organism: Pangasianodon gigas (assembly GCA_022758105.1). Lineage (NCBI taxonomy): Eukaryota > Metazoa > Chordata > Actinopteri > Siluriformes > Pangasiidae > Pangasianodon > Pangasianodon gigas. The sequence goes on along the minus strand of CM040455.1, from coordinate 1,944,514 downwards.
AGATACAAACACACACACAGACAGGACGCATTTTTGTCAAGTTTGCCAGCTTGAGGTGTTTACTTTCATGCAGTCAGCGAGCGGTCAGATATGAAGCTCGTGGAACAAAGAAACAGCACCTGATTATTAACATTAACGTCAAAGATGCTTTTAAAGCATTCATTCATTCATTCATTCATTCATCCTTAGTAACTGCCTGATCAGGGTCTACTAGTTTATTATTTTTATTATGGGAAATGAACCAATTAAATTCTTTAGAAAATATTGTGGATGTGTACGAACAATAATAATAACAGTGAGAACAGGATTTTTAAAAAATATTGCTACATCTCTATCGAGGTTAGGCCACACCCGTTTCGGATTTAAATTCGAATTCGGATACAGATACAGATGTTTAGAGCACTAGACAAATACAAATACAGATACAGATAGTGGTGTTGTGTTACACCTCTAATATAAACACTCTGAGCACATCCTACTATATATATATATATATTTAAATAAATAGCTTTTAGCGCAAGTTCAGCAATAAGAAACGAGACAAGAGCAATAAATTACACATGGGTTTTAATGGGTCTAAAAGCACAGACGACAATTCAAAGCAACTTTTCCTTAAAAAAATATATGGCTTGGCCATTTTGTTCATGTGCATTCAAGTAAACTGTGATACAGAGGATCGTTATTTGACACAGCATAGAGAGAAGTGTGTATCCTTGCTCATTTATACATAGACCATCCTTGGGTTTGAATGGCTCTGAAGTCCCTCATGAGCACAGTATCAGGACAGAAATACAGCAGCAGCGTTCATTACGAATTCCCTTTCTAACCCTCGTCACCAATTAACCACCAATCCAATTTGTAATAAGTAATAAGAAGGTTTTTAAAATTGCAAAATGCCCCATGTATCAAAAGGCATTCAAACCCTATATTTCACCTGCAAAAAAAAAAATAAAAATCCCTGATCTATGGAAGCACTGACTTGTGTCACGTTTGTTCCCTGACGTCAAAATTACTTCAAGCATGTTCATCTAAATCACTGTGCTTAAAAAAAAAAAAAACATAAAAAGAAAAAGCAGTGTGCCAAAATGTGAAAAGTCGTCACAGCTCCTGGCCCACGCTGAAGAGTTTAATTCTTTGCATGCTGTGAAATGAAAATAAAAATAAAATCAATAGCAGGGTTAAGACTGTGAATAATAATAATAATAATAATAATAATAGCCTTTAATTTATTTATATGCATCTTTCAGGTTGCATAAGCTAATTGCATTAATAATAATAATAATAATAATAATAATATAGAAATTTACAACAATAACAACAATAATAAAAATAATAGCATTTTTCACAGCAACATAATAAAAATATTATATTATTTTCGATAATATTAATACATTAATATATTAGTACATTTATATTACTTAAATTACTCTTTTATTAAAGTGTTGAACCTCATACCGCATATTAAAGCACATAAAAACTTTTTTTATTTATACAATAATTATTAATTAATCAAGCACTAATTATTGGTTAATGTCTAAGTAGAAAACTACAAATTATGTGCTTATAATTATTTTTTTCCTGAACCTTAAATTAAAGCGCTTTGTCTTTTTATCCACAAACATTCATTAAAATGAATATTAAATTTATTCAGGCTAGTGTTTGCATTTAAAGCAAAATACTATGTTGTAACTAATTTTACGTTTTGCTTTTGTACTGTTTCTAATTTTATATACCACAAGAGCTTTGCATGGGAATTTTAAAAGAAACCTTTATTTTGTAAGACACAATGCCGCTGTTAGCCGGAGCACGGCAGTCATCAGCGTGATGTTCGGTGATCTACTGCCCGGTTGATGAGTTTGCAATCCAGCCTCCCTGCCAAGCCTTTTTTGCCTCGCTAATGGCATCCCTTCAGGGAAAACGCAATCTGACGCTCGCCGTTGAGCGCTTGGATAATAGCCATAAACATTAGCATATTCAGCAGTAATAAAGAAAAAACCTGACAGCACTTAACCCCCGGAGGATGATTAACCTCTGGTAATCTGGATGATGGAAATGGGCCACAATCAATATTCCTCTATAAGCAGAAGCGAGCTGGAGACCTCAGACCTGATGTCATATCGTGTTATAATACGTTACAAAAAAATCAGAAACATTCCCTTCTGACCTGGTTTTACTCTAGAGTAAAGAATAAATCAAGCGCACAGTGAACTGAGACAGAGAGCAGGAGAATCTAATCACTTAAGAGGAGTCGATACTTTAACCAGCACCGAGGAGGTTTTTTGGAAGAAACAATACCCAGCAATTTATAACAGTGACGGACGAAAGTAATCAGCTATGTAACCGCTGGATCGATTCGTAAGCTACTACTACTACAAAATTCACCAATTGGTGTTGTGACACAGAGTTCGGGTTCATGGGTAGGCGTGGCTTGCTTAGACGCAACAATGCTTCGTATGCAGTCTTTCAAGGGGCTAACTGCGGGTCATGTGTTGCTACGGAGAACTCTGATTGGTTGGCGGGTGGCGCTTTCATATGCCTGGGTTTGTGAGATTGTGTACAATACATCATCGTCCTATTATCTACATGCTTTTAGTTGAGTGAGGTGTAGACGATGATCGCGATACAGTTCCTAGCTTATCGTTCTCTGTCTAACTTCTGTTCCGGCTGCTTTCAGGTCGTCCTGCAACTCTTTTCAAGTTCCTGCTGTCTTCTCGCTTACTTTCCTTATCATTAGTCTGAGAGCATGTTATGAAGTGGCGCACACGTGTCCAATGACGATTAGCTGTACAGTATTACAGGAACTTTCCATCTGCATATTATCAAGCCAGTTGTACTAATATGGATTTTTAAGAGATCTTTGCTATTGCTTTGTAGCTTTTTCCATTCGAGTGTCGTTTAATAATGTTGTTCCTGAGAACTTTAGGAAGCTCCTTCACCTTCACCGTGATTGCTACTTGTTGCGGGAAATCTATTGATTGCTAATTGTTGCAACATCTTTTATAATGACATCAGATGCGATTTTGCAAAAGAACATTTTTGCAGCATTTTTGCCACATCTAGAACTTGATTTATTTTTATGTACATATATACACACACACACACATTATATAAATATATATACATATATATATATATATATATATATATATATATATATATATATATATATATATATATATATATATATATACACTTATGAATACATAATTTTTTGTTATTTATAACTACACAGTCAAAAAGACATTATGTGTGTAAATTCGATATATTCAAAGTCAATATATGCACTGAAAATATTTTAAATAACAAAAATAAGAGTGTCCAAATACTTATTTCCCTTCACTCTAATTACACACACACCCACTTAAATATCGATGAATCAACTATTCGACTGCGCAATTACTGCCCAGAGCTAATTTATAAAATTCTGAAACGTACGAGTTCCAGGTCCAGGATAACGTGATCAATCTGGGAATCTAATCACAGGCAGACGGTGCATGTTGACGGGTTATCGGGTTATCGATCTGCTGTGAGTTATCGACGTGCGAAGACTCGAGTGCAGACTCCCAGACCTGAGGCGCCTCGAAAACTAGGTGAAGCAGGATACCAGCCCTGGCAAAGCACAGAGCAGTGTTTGTGCTCTCTAATGAGCAACAGAACATGAGGCTGACACACACACACATACACACACACACACACAGCTGCTTACCAGCTACAGCCTTCTGCCTTATTTCACACCAAAATGCCTCTCTCGGACAATGGGCAGCCTCAGGCAAGGTTCAACTGATCTTGATTGGTGTGTTTCGTGTTATTTTGCACTGGCAGAGGCGAGCGTTCCTCACAAACACACTATGACTGTGTTTGAAATGACTACTCACACATTATACACACTACTCATACTAAACTCCACCCAAAAGCAGAGTGTAGTAATAATGATAATGATAAATATAGCCACAAGAAGCGATCTCCGGGGTCCAAGCACCCTAGTTTTAGAAGTTTGCGAAAGTAGGTTTCAAATATTAAGCAAATTAACAAACTACCTACTGACCAAGTTTCACATCTCAACAACATACAGGTTGGTCTGCACAATTATTTTCTAATTCCCACCCACCAGCCTGCTCTCCCTTATCACACAACTTCGGAGGCTGAAGGTCCTCCAAGACACAGCAAGCCAGCCAACCGCATCTTTTCAAACTGCTGCTCATGTTACATCACAGGGCATAGTAACACCCTCGGAGGAAAGCGCTAACATGAGCTTACGGAAGCCTACGATTGGTTAGTGATGTTGTGATTGACAAGAGGGAGAGAGTATGCCCCTCCCACTGAGGGAGCACAGCCATTTTTGCTCAATTAGCTCCTGACCACGGAGGACTGTGGCATCATCAGAATTCGAACTCGTAATCTACAGATAGGGTAAACAGTTTTCTGTCAGCATTCTTATTTAAGCAACACAAGCAGGAGTGCAGTTAGGCTGTGATTCAGCTGAAGGTACGAAGCCGCAGGATGAGCGCCGTAGCTAGATATTCAATATATCCGCACTCTTGCTTTATTTTTGCTCCGCTAGCAGAAATAGATCCCAAAGAAGCCACACTCACTTAATAGCATATCAGCTAGCTGGCTAGCTAGCTCACATTGATTTGTATATTCCCATTAAAGGGATACACACACTGAAACGTCCCAGTGGAAAGTAGGAAATACAGGCACTCTTGGAACACCTCTCGACCAATCAGATTAGTGGACCGGAACTGTCTCCATTGCCACAGTGCTCCTCATAATGGATTAAAAAACATCCGTTATCATTGAGGAAGTGACGTTTTCTGTTGAAAGACGTTTGTTTGAGCCTCCGGTGTCAGCGCTTTGTAACATTCAGAAGTAAAGCTGTAACTTTAAGTCTTCCGACATTTGGGATTTACGTCGAAAAAACATCTCAACGTCTATTGGACAGCGCACTATTCGTTTGTCACAGCATCTCCTTACGATGATTGGTAGACCTTTCAAAGGGGTGGAGCCTCCTAACCAACTGCCAATCAGTGAAACTGTAACGAACATATCTGACATCTCAAACATAAACATATCCTCGCCAATCGGAATCGCTTGAAGCTACAGTAGGTATTTTTTGGAAAAAATTGTAAATAAACTGTAAGTATAAAGTTCGGTTTGATTATTTGCGTTCATTTCCGAATTTTTGTTTGTTTATAAGTCTAGCTAGCTATTTGTCACTTCCTTTTTAGCTGCTTTTTGGCACAAAATGGCCGACACTGCTAATGTTGACCTGATTTTCGAAAAGTTTTGATGCTTATACATATGAGGAGAGACTGAAAATTCAACAAGAGGGCTTATTATATATATTATAGGGTTATAAGTATAAATAATCGTGTTGATGTATGGTTTAGTTTTTCCACTGCAATCTCATGCAATTAGATTTCATAAAAAAAGTACCAAATACAGGAATATGAGCACCAGCCAGTGAAAGTCACATGACCTCTGGTAATTTCTTTAGCATGGAGATAACATTGGTGCCAGACACAGACTGCATACTGGCCATTTGCACCACGTTTAATCATTACCTAGGAAGCAGGGCTGCTTGAGAGCTTTGTTTGTGTGGAAAGCAGCAGTGAATAGGCTTAGATGAGTGTTTATGTATCTGTGTGTGTGTGTGTTTGTGCGTGTGTACTTACAGCTGCACTGAGTGCTTGATCCAGGTCTGCGATAATGTCCTCCTCATCCTCCAGTCCCACAGAGAGACGGATCAGCGTGTCTGTGATTCCCAGCTCCATCCGCTGCTCTTCTGACACCGACGCATGAGTCATAATCGCTCTGTGAATGAACGGCACAGGCATATCGGCTTATTACGTGACATACAGGCCACACAGGATTATTTATCTCTAGATAAGCAAGTTACCAGAGCCTCCAGGCTCGACCAAATTTGATTGGACGGGCAAAATCATTTAGTTATTATAGCTTTTGATAAGCGAGCAGGCAAACATGATAACCAGGACGAAATTAAATATAGTACACACACTTCAGATAACATGCACACACACACACACACGTACACACCGAGCCGTGCTGATCACGGGCACTCAGTGATCAGTATTAATGTTTAAATATTTAATAAGGTTTTTTTTTTCCAAGTGCACCATCAACTCTAAATCCGTAATGAATGCTATTTGGTGTTTTAAAAAAAAAAAAAAAAGATTTATGCTGCTTAAAGATTGTGCGCTAGTCTATGTTAGTGCCCCCTCGTGGAACATAAATCTTCATAACACATATTGCTTTATAACCGTAACAACATTTTAACACCATCTCCATATTAATGGAACACTCCAGCGTTTTTCAGTCTAATCTCTATTCCCTATTTCTGTCCAAATTCACTTGTAATTGAAGTCTAAGGGCAGATGTTTATTTTCTACTTTTTGTAGAAAGAGTTAAGCTCAAATCTGTATAACTGGTGCTTTTTCAAAGGGAGGTATCTCTGGATCTGATGATATATGGCATAATCACTGGAGATTTTTACCAGTCGTTATTTATAACATAGTTCTAGCACATAAACTTGATTTGTGGAATATTTTTATTCCATTTCGAGCTCCTCTTAAACTCTTACTTTAAACTTTTAAACTTTTACACCAGACTACTGCAATGCCACATCCAGCACACTGTCATGTTAATCAAAGCCTTTGCACACACACACACACATACACACACAAACACACACTACAGATGTTGTGGATAGGCACAAAACGCCATGAACAAGATGTGCTCAGTTTGAATGATACGTGCACCAAGTGGGTGAAGGAACGTGTGGTACTTACGGATGTTCAGCGAGACTCTCATAGCCTCCGAGACTTTCAGCAAGAGCAAACAGCTGAAAAAATAAGGATAGAATTGTTAAAAAAAAAAAAAAAAACAATCCCTAACACTTGGTTTAAAGTTGTACAAATTTATAAAAAGTTGCGTTTTCTATACACAGAAGGATTCCGCTGGTGACATTCCTACTTTAAAAATAATAATACAAGGGCATATATTATAAATCCTCAGAAACGAGATCCTAATACATAGCCATGAAGCATGACGATGGAACATCGCCTGGTCTTTTTCCAATCTTCATCTGCTCCGTTTTGGAGAGCCTGAGCCCACTGTAGCCTCAGATTCCTCAAGGTTCAATATTTTTGCATTCTGAGATGCTTTTCTTCTCACCACGGTTGTAAAGAGTGGTTATTTGAGTTACCGTAGCCTTCCTGTCAGCTTGAACCTGTCTAGTGTATCTCCTCCAAGTTCTGTCATCAACATTCTATCAACATCAACTAACTTCATGAGCACTTAATGATCTTGCGTTAATAATTCGTGGCTGCGCATTATTTTGAGTTTATTAAGTAGAGATGTCACCAGCGAAGTTAAGTTCTCTAACTATTCTTTCTCTAATCACCTTCAGGTTGTTGAGGAAAGCAGTGGCATGTTCCAGTTTGCCTTTAATGTAGAAGGTGATCATCCCGGGACAGCCTGTGCACTGTCTCTTCATCAGCTCATACTGGGGGTGAGACGGCAGACCTGGCAGATAGACCGATAAAAAACGAGTGAGTTCTCCTCATCCAGAATTTATCATACACTTCTTCTTCTTCTTTCTCTCAAGAGGAGAACATGTTCTGACCCCGTGTTAAATATTCCAGGCTTTTCTGAATACTCTGTAGACCCTCATTTGTAAATTCCAGTTTTACGCTGTATAGGATTGTGTTCTTGAATACGTTAGTGCCCCCTGGTGGATATAAACCTATAACACACCCTGACTTATAATAGGTGTTTAGTTTTTGTTTTTTTTCTAATCTAATCTCTATTCGCTGTATCTGTAATGGAATTTCAGCACATTTCCCTGCTCTGAGAAAGGAACAGAAAACCTTTTCATGCTAAAATCACTTACAATGGGAGTCTTAAGGGCAGATGTTCCATAGAATTCCATTCCTAAACCTATTATTTTTAAACGAGACATTTTTGAAGGGTGAAACACTTCAAGCAAAGGTGTTTGCATACAAATGAAGCTCTACATTTCTAACATTCATTTTGTCAGAGATGGAATTATTTATTATTTATTAATTTTTATGACAAAAAAATTACCATTGTAGTCATGTGACTCAGGGGCGTATAATATTTTTCTTTTTTACATTTACATTTACAGCAAGGGCAGTGTTTAAAACAAAAAAAACATAATCTCATGCTAGTTAAAAAAAATAAAAAATTTAAAAATTAAAAAAAGGTCCAGGTCTAAGAATACCATTATTCTGAAAACCTGTTAGAGATGAGTTAATATAATATGAAAAAATAAAGTACGTTTGTTCGCTTTTTATTTTTTCGTGGATTTAGTGCTTAGTAAAGGGATGAAACTATGGACGCCACAAAACCTTCAGAAAAGTGTAAAGTGTAAAGTAACCAGAGCTCATTTTCACTGCATTGAGTTCTACATCTGCCCTTAGACTTCTATTATAAGTGAGTTTGGAGTGAACGGGTTTTCTGTTCATTTCACAGAGAAGAAAAACATGATGAAATGATTCTTGTCAGTGGGAATCACACATAAACTACTGAAGAATAAAACAGATAGAGATCGGATTGAAAAATTCAGGAGTATTCCTTTAATTAAAGATTCGACTATAGTGCTGGGTTATTAATCACTTTAAATAAATGGAGGTGATGTTGAACAATTGTAGTCACCTGGGAATATGACTTTGTCCACCCTGGGATCAGCCTCGAGAAACTTTGCCACAGCCATTGCATTCCTGAAATGCTGTTTCATTCTCAGGTGCAGCGTCTTCAGTCCTCGATTACACAAGTAGCAGTCAAACGGGGATGGGACGGCCCCCAGAGCTAAACACCAGAGCAAAAAATAATATTTAGCTTATTTTATACTGGCTATACTGAGACTACTTAGCAGGAGCTAGTTAATATTGTTGCATTGCCATATTGATCATCTCACCGTTCTGCAAATACTTCAGTTTTTCATACAGGTCCTCACGGATAACCGAAATCAGCCCCATGACGACATCACTGTGCCCTAAGACATACACAAAATGTGTGAAATAACTCACATCCTGAGCTAAAATCACACATTTAACAATATTTAACCTAACATTTATCAATGACATGACACTTACCATTCATGTACTTTGTGGCAGAGTACATGCACATGTCTGCTCCCAAGGCCAGGGGGCGCTGTATACAGCAAATATTACCACAATACATCAGACTCAGGACAGTAATAATGCATTACATGGTTTATAGATAAAATAAAATCATAAGATTAATAATAAAAATCAAATAAAAGAAGGCGATTCTTATGAGAGAGTGAGCATTTCATAAATCGGTTCTCCTCCATGGAGGCTCATTTCGCCACACAGGAAAGTCCTGAAGTCAGGAAGGTTTCTCGAAATAATAAGGTTTTATCAAAAGTATGATGCGCAGTAAATGTGATTCTGTGGTCAATTTTCGCTGCACAGTTATGCATAATTATGCATCAAGCAGAACAGTGATTAAAGTGATGATGTACGAAGGAGTCGACTCTGAGTCGGCTCTTTTAGCTGAACTTGGATTTGACCTGACTTTGCTTTGTCCTTTCTGAATTCTGTGGAAGCTTTGCCAAAAATAAATTCGATTTTTGTGAATGTGTGGCTTTATCTCTCCCAATGTTCCCAGGATGACCTTTTGACCCTGACCAGGATAAAGTGAAGGAGTAAAAAAAAAAAAAATCTGCATAGGGAGATCTGTTCAGTGATTCAGAATCATTTTAAAATGATTCAGTCTAAGATGAATCTAAGAATAAGTATTTTTTTCTTGTCCCTAATGTAAAGACGTGATCATTAGTCATACCTGGAAGTACGCTGACATGAAGGTGTTGTCCACAACCACGATAATGTCCTTGTTGTACTCGTGTGCGATTTCTGAGCAGGCTTTAATGTCCAGAACCTTCATAGTTGGATTCGTGGGAGTTTCAAGCCACAGCAGCTACATGGACCAGCAGAGAGACAGGTTTTTTTCTTCAACAAGCTTTCATTCGTTTAAATAATTATCCTAATAATCCTATTAGTACTTGGGTTACTAGCCTGTGAAATGAGGCATAAGGTGAGAAATAAAACCCTCAATAAAATCCACCCTTGTTTTTCCTGCTTAGTGATGAATCACAGCAGTAAATGGGTTCTTATTTCTTTACAGGAAGTGAAAAATCACATTCTCCCCCAAGCAATCTTCAAACCTTTGTATTGGGCTTTAGAGCTGCTTTTAACACGTCCAGATTGGTGCAGTCAGCAAAGGAGATTTCGTAGCCGATCTCTGCAGCTATCCTTTTAAAATAACGATTGGTTCCTTAAAGATATGAAAGATGATTTTTTTTAGTTATGATTCCACTTCGTTCTGAGATTTTCTCCACCTAAAGCAGCAGTGTTGGAATGTGTGAGTGCAAATAATATTACATTAGCACACGGCTCACCTCCGTAGACGTCGTTCATGCACACAATCCCATCTCCAGTCTTCAGCATGTGCACGATGGTCATGGTAGCAGCTAATCCAGAGGCCAGAGCAACACCTGATCCAACAATCCACAGCAAAATAAATCAATTCATTAACAAAAAGGTGTTCAGTGTGTGACCAGATTGTCAGAAAATGGGATTTTGTGTTCATTGCAATAGATCTATGAAAATTCATCAATTCATAAATTAGTGGAAAGCCACCTGATAGGTTGTTAGGAGCTACTGGATGACCAATCAGGGCCAAGCTTTATCATATGGAGTGATGTATAGATTTAAAATATCCACATATAATACAGGAACTGTGGAAGACTGAGATTAAAATGTTTAATATAATATTTTTTAAATAAATTAATGGGTAACATAATCATTATGTCATTTTATATATATATGTATATATATATATATATATGTGTGTGTGTACACGTATAGCAGCACCCCAGAGGCGGAGCTAGGGGGGATTTTGCGGGGATTTTGCGGGGATTTTGGGTTCGAACCCTTCTGAAATATTCCGAAACATAACACACATACAGCGCAGCTGATTAGAAATCTGTCAGATGTCACGTTTTGCACAGCAAATGCGTTATAATGTTCATAAAATGTCAACTAACCCATAAGGTTTCTGTATATCTAACCAGATGGTGTTTTTAATCATTGTCAGTTGAGCTTTCATAAAAGGTGAGATTGTTGGACGGTGCCTAAAATGGACACCGTCACCACTTCTACTGTCTGTCATCAGACGTATCAGTATAACATAGATATACAGATATTCCTAATTTCCTATTTCCTCAATCAAAAAAATAAATTAACAAAAAATATATATGTTAAAATGACATAACAAAAACTAAATACATAGTTAAATAAAATCATTTTAAAGTAAAATGAAGTCTCCAGAAGAAGTGTGTCTATATAGACTGATAAATAGATAGATATAGATATACTTCTGGTCAGTGCTCAGAATATTCATATCTGTTTTCGGATTTAAACTGGAAGTGGGATAATTTTTTATCAGGTTCTCTATAGTTTTTTGGGTATGCTACACTGTAGAACGGAAATCAGTGTGAAAGATCATTTATAAATGACTAAAAACACACACAGTGAACAGAAATGGTTTTATTTTTTATTATTATAATTCATACCTGTTATTATTAATTCATTTAATCAATTCACCTGGTATTAATTCATTCGTTTTAATTCTTTAGACATTCTTAAGCTTATCTCTGTGGGATTTTCAGAAATGTGATAGTGTGTGTGTGTGTATGCAAAGCTGATCATGCAGAATGGATTTGAAAATAATTCCAGGTTTGTTGATCCGAGAGCTGACTTACAGTGCTGAGCTCCGTCCAGCGCAGCGACGGCTTTTTCCAGACAATTCCGTGTGGGATTCCCGCTGCGACTATACTCAAAACCCTGCAGTTACATCAGCACACAGGGAAAAGTGGAGTGAAGGCAAAGCAGCAAAACAGAAAATTTCCATCACTGAGAAATGAGAAACGACATTTTTGCTCAACACAGAAAATATTTCCGGAATAGAATTTTATGTTTTTTATTATTATATTTTGCTAAACAAATACGATATTTTATACTATTTTTATAAAAAATATTTTGCTAAACATAAAATATTTTAAATAATATTGAACATTTGTATTATAATATTTTGCTAAACACATATTTTATAACCTTTAGACAATACAAGTTTTATAATATTTAACATTTTTATTAGAATATTTTGCTAAACACATACAAATTTTTATACTAATATTTTAATATAAATATTTTGCTAAACACATATTTTGTAATACTTAGACACTACACATTTTATATTACAAAATATTTTAATATAAATATTTTGCTAAAAATATTTTGTAATACTTAGACACTACACATTTTATATTACTTAACATTTTTATTATAATATTTTGCTAAATGCAAACAATATCTTTATAATATTGTTATAATTGTTTTCTTTAGAAAAGTATGTTGCTAATCACATAGAATTAAAAATTCCTCTGTTGACTTCTGACACAATATTTTTAACTGAAAACCATCAGAAGCAACTAGACGGGAGTCATACATCACAGTGGGACAAAAGCTTTGCTTGGCTCCTGAGTCCTGATTGGTCAATGAATCCTCCTGAATCCTGATTGGTCGTTAATCATCATATTAAATTGATGAATAAACATGATCTTCAACTGAATCCAAGATTTACATGTAATGAAATTCAGATTTGACTTTTTTTTAGTCTAAATGTCTTTAGTTAACGATTTCCTACATTACCCACAATGCCATTCAACTACCTGCTGATTAGCGGTGAAGTAGAGATTCATCCCTCATTTCATCTCAACCTAAAGATAGCGATGCAGCGGCGCTTTAGTCTTTTTTAGTCGGTACCCTCTGCTCAAACACATCAACTTTCTACTAATACGCCGTCAACACCATCACATTCGCCATCTCGTACATCATACTTTTTATCCGTTTTTAGTTACATTTAATGTTGAACATCTGCAAAAAAAGTTAGTTTCTGTTCTCTTGAAGTTAATAAGGCAAAAAAATACAGACGCAGCTTGACATGTTACCAAGAAACCACAAAGAAGCGTAAACTCCTCTGTCCTGAAGATGTCAGAAAACTTAAAGGTACAGCTTTACCTCTGACACTGGAGACTCCTCCCATAAATGTTACATAAACATCTCCTTACAGAAAACGTCACCATATCATCGATTTCTTTTAATATCAAGTATCAGAACGAGCGTGATAATCTAAACCTGAACTACTGTCAGAGTTGCTGTAATAGAAAACTAATCAACACCTTCTGACCAATGCAGAAAAAACTATAAGTTCAAAAGTTTGCATCCCCCTTTCTGAAAGAGAGGACATAACTTAATGGTGAATATTTATAACTGCCTCTAACTGCTTTCTTATCCTCTGAGCAGCTGCTGGATCCTCTCAGATATTTTTTTAAAAATATTTGCCCCCACCCCGGACCCCTCCCGCATACATGTCGTGACATGTGCTCATAGGCATTGTGCCAGATGTCCAGCTCCGCCTTCTTCACATCAGAGCTGCAGACTGAGAGGCTCAGGGTTGTGATTCTTCCTGTGGATTTGGCCTCGTGTTTTGACTGTCGTCTTGTTGGGGCAGATATACACCGCCATTTCATTGTTAACCCTGAGAACATATTCGAACATATACTTTTGCATCTGAAGCTCCCTAAAGCAGCTGATCTCCAAAAAAAAAGGCAAATAATCGGAAATGATCGGAAATTGTGAATCAAGCTGCTAATATTTCCCTTACAGAAAGTCAGGACTCACGTGTGAAATGTACACGTAGTTTATAGACACTTCAAATATCACACATTTTTCACATGTAGTCAATAATTTGACATGATTCATTTATCATATGATTCATTTATCACATGATTCATTTTGTTTCTTGTGTGATTTATACACATTATTATTTTTGTAAACATTTTTTTGTAATTCGCACTGTGCCTGCTTCCATGTACCATGTATGTAGCTAATTAATATGCGCATATTTAAATGTATGCAAAACAACCTCTGGACATTTTTCTATTTAAAAAGCATATTAGAATAATCTGTGTACGGAAGCTGGTTTCCACCACGTATGAGAAAGTACTGTGCAGGTTTATCTCTTATCATATCACATAATATCACTCAAATGAGTTATTTTCACACTTTTTTCTCACAATTGCATGGTAACACAATTGTGACTTTACGTCTCGTAACCACGACTTAACGTTTCACAGTTGTGACTTTACGTCTCGTAACCACGACTTAACGTTTCACAATTGTGACTTTACGTCTCGTAACCACGACTTAACGTTTCACGATTGTGACTTTACGTCTCGTAACCACGACTTAACGTTTTACGATTGTGACTTTACGTCTCGTAACCACGACTTAAC
>CM040455.1:1914852-1928259 GCA_022758105.1 Pangasianodon gigas | reverse complement strand
GATTATCACCTACTTAACATGTTTATTACCTGTCATTTTAGGGAGTGATTATCACCTACTTAACATGTTTATTACCTGTCATTTTAGGGAGTGATTATCACCTACTTAACATGTTTATTACCTGTCATTTTAGGGAGTGATTATCACCTACTTAACATGTTTATTACCTGTCACTTTAGGGCGTGGTTATCACCTACTTAACATGTTTATTACCTGTCACTTTAGGGCGTGGTTATCACCTACTTAACATGTTTATTACCTGTCACTTTATGGCATAATAACACGTCAGCACATCATGGGTGACACGTTATTTACCCTTCAATAAGGCGTGAAAAGCGTCTAACGTTTGTTTTGCGTGTGAATAGACAAAACGCGTGTCGAGGTCATGCGTATGACCCTTCTGGCTTTCCATATGTCGCGACATTGTACACAGTGCTGCGTGTGAGAAGCTGGACTGAAACATGACCTCACGCCTGTGTGTGTGTGTGTGTGTGTCAGAGAGAGAGAGAGAGAGAAAGGGCACTCACAGCGTGTTTTCCGGGACTGAACTGTTTGAAGGTGGTGGACAGTGAAATCGGAGGCACCACCGCCATGGAGCTCCACTGCTCGGGTTCCTGACCGGCGTGAATCGCGTCCGTGGCGAATGACCGGAACTCCGGGCAGAATCCACCCAAACACTCGCTGCTGTCTGAAGCCATGAGGAGATAAACGTGTAGCTCAATCCGCCTGATTCTACAGGAGATCCTCAGAGTTCCTGAGAGCCGCTGATGATGATGATGAAATGCGCTGTGCAGGTTATCCCTTAACAAAGGCGTGTATAAACTCTGACCAATCACCGCCTCCGGAACCTGAAAGACCCGTGATGATTGGTCAATCCTCGGAGGAGGAGACGTGACCACGTGATCTCCTTAGCTTACGGAATCATTTTGTTAATTTTTTTTAACTCATTCATTCATTTCCTGCTGTTGCTTTCCGGCTGTAATGAAATTAAAACCACAAGTCATGTTTTCTTCAACTATATAGCAACATTAAACTCTTTAAACATTTGGTTAAAATTAAAAATATATAGTTATACCAGTTTTTGTCATTGAGGACATTAAACCTGGAATGCTCATTAAGAGGAATTAATAATTAATATCTTAGTATTAGAGTAAAGTAAACATGCACTGAATTTTTTTTTTCTTCATATAATTTGATATAAGCCCTGTACACTCACCGCCCACTTTAATAGGAACACCTTTACACCTGCAGTTATCTAATCAGACAATCATGTGGCATAAAATCATTCAGATCCAGGTCAAGAGCTTCAGTTAATGTTCACATCAAACATCAGAATGAACAGAAAGTGTGATCTGTGTGACTTTAACTGTGGCATGGTGGTTGGTGCCATATGGGCTGGTTTGAGTTTTCCAGAAACTGCTTCACAAAAGAGCTCTTCAGTCTCTGGAGGAACGTTCTGTGTAGAATCTTACAACCAAGTGTTTCATGATACAAAAAACAAACAAACAAAAAAAACCCCACTGCAGTCATCAATAAAAGTTGGAAATTCAAAATGTGACCTGTGTTAAACTCCAAAATCATGAATACTACTGTCAAATATATTGTTATATTTACTAGATACACGACATCGCTGTTGAATTCTGGATTCTGATTGGTCAGGAGGTGTTGATTCATTTTCTATAACTTCAAAGCACAGGTCTATATTAATGCGCTCATTCTAATTAAAGATACGTTATCGTTTCTATAGTAACAGCTCATTCACAGGGACGTGTACGGCGGACATTGCACATGAACGGATTAAAAAAATGTGTGTAATCGTTGATATGGTAAAGTTTTCTTAAAGTATGGTGACGTTTATGGAAGGAGTCTCCAGTGTCAGTGCTTTGTAACAGTCAGAGGTAAAGCTGTAAGTTTTCCAAAATCTTTTTACGATTTGCAGATTCTCTGTAACGAAAGAGAAAATAGAGAGGAAGAGCAGGGAACGACTGTTTATAGCTGCTATAACGTAAGTGAAAACGAGAACTAACTTGTTTTGTGGACGTTCCACAACATTACATATAATTATAAATGGATAAAAAAGTATGACGTATCATTCTTTAATAAATATCAAATTGTAATTGTTGGCAAATTTCTGTCATATAAGAAGATTAAACCATTTAAGGACATGCTGTTATTGGAAAACAATTAACTTCAGGGTGGTAACAGTAACACCGCTTGATCACACCTCGCAGTCGTCGATTATTTTCCTATAAAGGAATGAAGAATGAGAGTGTTTTATTCCTTTCTTATTTCTTTAATGAAGCAGCAGGAAAACCATAAATCAGATTTATTAAAAACATCCAAATCATTCATAACATGCAGAAAAAATGTAACCGCAAATCACACTTTGGGGTATATATTTGTTTCTCCAGTCGCAACTTGAAAAGTCCCACCTCCTGTGTTACAGTAACAGACTGTCAGACTATTACTCACTCAGACTTCTGCTCCAAGTATTATTGTTGCTCCAGTATTATGTAATACATCCTGCATGACTTGCATGTGTTTAGTCAAAATTGTTCATTGTGCCAGGCTTGGAGTGCAATCCTGTACTACAGGGCATGACATAACACAATACTTTATATATTAAAAGCCAGTTTTCATCTGGAAGGCACCTTTAAGACTGATATTTTATTCTGGTTGGAGTAAAGAAGTCTGACAGGAGCAAACACGACATCATTTATACAGCAAGACAACCGCACCCAAGTCCGGATTTGCTTCGTAGAACTGGTTTTCAGATGCAAGTGCTTAAACAGTAGCTCTGGTAACTTAATTGTGAATAATTTTACCAAGACTAAGGAAGTTGGTGGTCATTGTTACATTATTGGCCACTATATCTTAGATTAGAGGTCAGTGAACCTTCCAAAGCAGCTTTAATTCCTTCAAGTTATCCAGCTAAAGCACATTAAATGCTTTTCAGAAATACATAGTAATTAAATAAAAAAAAATTTTCATTTACATTATGGCATTTGGCAGATGCACCTATCCAGAGCGACTTATACAGAAGTCTCTATCAGTAAATACATGATTTATGTTCAGCTCCATTTTTTTTCATCTGTTTTCTCTGCTTAAACACAGCACCTTCGCGTCTGCACAACAAATGACTGTAATAACGTACCTCATTCTGTTTATTTGACATATCATTTTCTTTAGGACACGCTGGAATGGATAATTCAATTCGATTTTATTTATACAGCACTTTGAACAATACACATGGTCACAAAGCAGAAATCTTTACAGAAGCTGTAGATTTAGATCCCTAGATTCTGTGTAAACTCTAGAGACTATTGTGCATGAAATTCCCAGGAGATCAGCAGTTTCTGAAATACTCAAATCAGCCCCATTTGGCACCTACTGTACATCCATGCCACGGTTGAAGTCACAGAGATCACACTTTTACTGCATTCTCATGTTTGATGTGAACATTAACATGAAGCTCTATCCCATCATTTATAAATCTTAAAAATGCTAAAATAGTGGTTCTCAAAGTAGGCTCCGTGAAGCATAGTCAGTGTTTCCGTGGTTTGTGCTGGAAATATAACAAATATTCACAAATATACAGTAATTTATATTTACTATTGAGTTTTTAACAGTTATTATCAATACAGAGTTATACTTGCTGAATAAGCATGTAAGTAGGCTAATTTCCTGGTCAAGGTCACGCTGGATCCGAAGTCTATCCCGGGAACACTCAGCGTGAGTCAGGAATTCACAAATACACCCACAGCATAACACTATTTACACACTCATTCACGCCTGGGGCAATTTCGCATAGTCATTCCACCTACTGGAATGTTTGGGGGGAGGTAAGAGGAGGCTGCAGATCCCAAAGGAAACCCACATGGACATGGAGAGAATATGCTGAACTAACTCCACACAGACAGCAACCAGAGCAGCTCGGGATCAAACCCTGGAGTTGTGAAGCGGCAAAGCTTCCCACTGCACCGCCATATTTAAATAAAGTACTACTGGTTGTAAAAATTTTGTTGTAAAATACCACTCATTTGGTGCAACTATGCAGGGAATTCTAGCTAAACCTGTCAGGAAAATCCCACAATAACTTAAGAATTTAAAAAAATTATAATTAGATGTAGGATGGATCATGTTCTCACCATGTTTATGAGTTTTCTCTCATCTCCTAAAAACTTGCCGGTAGGTGGATTGACAGCTCTAAATAACCACTAGGTGTGAATGTGTGTGTGAATGTGTGTGTGCTGATGATGAGGTACTGCTCCACCCCAGGCACGTGCCTGCCATCACAGTACCAGAAGGAGTGCATTAATATAAACCTTCTGACCAATCAGAATCCAGAATTCAGCAGAATGCTGTGGTATAAATGTAGCTTTTATATGTTGAACAAGTTCTTCCTGAGCTAAAGCAATAAGTAAATGTTGTTGTTCTTCCTTGTTTTTGGCACTTTTTCACTTTTAAATGCTGGAACATTGATGCAAAATAAAAAGGAGGATTTGTACAAAGTTTTTTTTTTTACATTATCATGACATTGAAGTGCAAAGTGATAAAACATGCAACTTTGTTGTAAATTATTACTGAATGACAACAAAATGAAAGCTGAGGGTCACGGATTCCCTCTTGGCTCATGTGGTTCCCATGGCAACAAGCCACATGATCCTATTTTTGTTTCTGTCTTTGCCCCTGTCCTGTCATTAGCTTGTTGCTCTATTGTGTTCACCTGTTTTGTGTTTAGCCTTTGATTAGTTTGTCTATTTACACCTCGTTGGCTCATAGTATCTTTTGCGAAGTCTTACAGTGCATTTCCTAGCATTATGTCCGAGCCTTATTTTCCGAGTCCTGTTTTTTTTTTGTACTTCCTGGTTTTGATCTTTGTCTGTTTTGGATTCATGGATTCATTGACTTACATAAATATTGCACAGAGCACCGGCCCTTGTTAAATATGTTAATTACTGCTAATAACTGCAGATTACATAACTCAGATTGGAGTAGAAGTTTTATTTTTTTTTCCAATGTCACAGTTTATAACATTATTAATTCCAGGCAGCTTACTTTGCAACAGAACAAGCATTTAAACTCTTAAAGAGGATCCACTCGATCTGTGACCTGTCAATCAGAGACACTTCCTACAAGAGAATTTGTACAGTATTCACAGTATTCAGTATTCATTCACACTGTGTAATATATCATTAAAAGTAAAATGCCATAACTTTCCTAGATATACACTGAAAGCTGTAATTTCTTTAACATTAAAGATAATTATATTTTTCAGTCCTGAGACTGAATACTGATATACGACTGAGAAAGCTGGTTTTTCAGGCACTTTGTGACGGTTAAACCTGTTCCCTGATCACGTTTACGGATCAAACATTCAACAGAGACACTGTTTAGACCTGCTGGTTTCAGGTATCATAGTTACGTTCTCAAAGGGATCCCCATGATCATATCCATACAGGGATTATCAGGACTATATCCGGATAGGGAATATAGGTATTATATTTGGATAGGGATTATAAGGATTATATCTGGATATATCTGAATATAGATTATCCAGAATATATCCAAAAAGGAACTACAGGGATTATAACCAGATAGTGATTATTGAGAATTTATCTAGATAGGGATTCTCGACACTATATCCAGAAAGGGATTATAGGGATTATATCCTGATAGATGATCAGGATAAGCCTATATCTGCATAGGAAATAACAGGATTATATCCAGATAGTGATGATATCTAGAGAGGGATTATCAGGATTTTATCCAAGAAAGGGTTACAAGGATTATATCCCAATAGGGATTATTGGAATTATATGTAAATAGGGAATAACAGGAGTATATCCAAATAGAGATGATAAGGATTATATGTAGGTAGGAATTATCATTATCATTATTATATCCAAATAGCAATTATTGGAATTATATACAGATAGGGATTTTTGGGATTATATCTAGATATGGAATAGCAGGAATATATCTGAACAGGGATTATCAAATGATCTAGATAGAGATTATCTGGATTATATCCAGAAAGATATTTTAGGTACATCCAGATAGGACATACTGGTATTATATCTGGATAGGGAATAACAACATTATATCAGGACACAGACTGGCAGGATTATATCCAGATAGGGATTATATCCATACAGGAATTACTAGAACTGTGATGGACTGCTGTCCCATCTAGTGTGTATTCCCGCCCCACACCCAGTGTTCCCAGGACAGGCTCCAGATCCACTGCTAACCTGACCAGGACAAAGAAAACAAGAGTGTGATTAAATCCATTAAATCCAAAAAAGGATTTATTGGGAGTATATCTGGATAGGGAATATCAGGATTATATTCGGATAGGGATCATCTGGATTATATAAGGATGGGGATCATCAGGATTAGGGTTTATTGGGATTATGTCAGGATGGGGATTATTTGGATTACATCTGAATAGGAGTAATTATTATTAAATCTGGATAAGGATTATCAGGATTATGCCTGGAAAGAGGGGTTTCGGATGCATTTTAGCCAGACCCAAAAATCCTTTTAATGAAATACATCATAACACACATGATTCACCTGATCCATGACTGCTGAAGTCTGAGGAAATTTAAAGCACCATGCAAAATTTCAAGTTACAGCACCCATCTTTTGCATAGTTCAAATGAGCAGCAACACAGAATTCCAGCAGTGAATTATCATAAACTGATCTGCATGCAAATGACTTTCAAAGCAGTTAACCAAAGCACATGGGAAAAGCTGAAATCATCGGAATCCAATCCAGATCTGAGACAGATGAAACGACCAGGTGTAAACAGGGTCTTAGTCAGGCAAACCGTTCATCCTCTTTTAGCAACGATGTTCTCACGCAGACTCAGCCCTCGTTAACAGCGTTAACCACGTATATATCGTTACGTCTCTGCGTTCTGATTGGGATCTGTTGACGCACGTCAGCCAAGTACTGCAGGTCTACAAGAGAAACAAAATAACAGATCAAGCATAGAAGATCAATATTCTGATCACTGAATAATTGAATAAACTTCTGCATTGTTAATTAAAGTCACCCTGATAAGAGCCGTAGTAGAAAGAAACAGTAAAACTCACCAATATCAGCGTACACTATGCTCTCTTCCGATTGTGCTTTTGTGATCACTTCACCCCTGCAAGAGCAAAGAACACAGTCAGAATCAAGATTTTTTGAACCCGTAACTACGTGAAGCTCCTACGTGGTGTCACGAGTTCGAATCCTGATGATGCCAGAAGTCCAAGAGAGCGCAATAAGCTGTGATCTCAGGGTGAGAAGGACGGTGTTACTCTCTGCCCTATCAATCAGAGCGACACTAGGCAATCGCATAGTGTGCTAGTCACATGGTTCATTGTTGGTACATTTACTCTGAGATTGGAGAGCTTTACTGTTATTCCAGCCATATACAAGTATGCAGTAGAACGAAATAGCGTTCTCCAAGGTCTTGGTGCGACATTATACAAAGTGACTACAGTGAACACGCCCGACAATATGTACTGCAAATGTGCTGAGCAAGGATCTGCACAATGCAATAAATACAACACAAGTGTACTGCAAATGTACTGCAAATGATACTGAGCAAGGATCTTCACAATGCAATAAATACAACACAAGTGTTACAACTGTTGTAACAGAGTGGAACATACAGTATGTACACTAGCATAGTGCATGGGTGTTTGATGAGTAAATACTTATCCCCAAACTGTAACTGTAACTGTAACTGTACCTGTACCTGTACGACCGGTAATACTAATCTAGTTGAACAATGCATAACCACATTCCTGAGTATGGATCTATGAATGTGGTACAGTAATGAAAAAGAACAAGATATGGACAGAATAGTGTTTAAGGTGACGAGTGTGTGATGAAGGGGGATCGTACTCATTAAAGGTGCATTAGGTAATTTAATTAGGTCCCTAACGGTTAGGTGGGTTTGACATCTGAATGTTTTTTTTGACTCCTTGACCCCATTCCTGGCCATGATCACAAAGCTCCGCCCTCAGGATCCACACTGGCCTGTAGAGTGTCTATAAATTGACTGACAAGCGACTTGTCAGTCCAAACACAAACAAGTATTCCAGACCAGAAGTCAGTGTTCCAAATGGAAATTCAGTGCCTTAATACACTTTTGCTACAGCTCAATAATTTTTTTATCATGTTTTACATATCTTCCATGTTATTTGTACAAGAAGGGAATTAAAAAATCAACTATTGCACCTTTAATTCCTAGGCAGGTGGGTGGGAGGCTGTTTATTTTCTGAGTGTCCTGACAGCTTATGGAAGGAAGCTAGTGCAGAGTCAGATGGACTTGTACTCGACCCGGACACTGCTGTCTGGCGCTGAATGGCAGAGGGACGGAGTGTTTATAGGAGGGGTGAGAGGGGTCACTATCCTGGTGGCTTTACCGAGGCAGCATTTACGAAAGACGTACTGTATTGGAGGTGGAGAGACCTCCATGATGTTCCAAGGCCATGGATGAGCAGTGGTGAGTGGTGCACACTGGTCTTCCTATAGCCCACATTCATCTTTGTCTTGTCAACATTGCTCTGCTTCGGCTCTGTACGCTGTTTCATCGCTGTTGCAGATGAATCACAAACCTGTGGTATTGATGACGCAGTTAGAGCTGTGCGTCTCTCTACAGACATGCGTCATCAGTGTGAGCAGCAACGGGATAAGCATGCAGCCCTGGGGTGTACCGGCGCTCAGTGTGATGGTGCTGGAGGTGTTGCGTATGTGGTCGCTCGGTCAGAATCATTTTACTCTCTGTATACATTTACATGTATTAGGAATTTTTCTTGGTGCTTGGTCACAACACGATATATTCAGCACACACATCTCAGACAACACAACACAACTACCATCCTAATATACAAATATTGCACCTAATATACAAATATTGCACCTAATATACACATATTGCACCTTAAGCGGAAATGGTAGGCTCAGTTGTAATTTACATTACTGTGGAAGTAGAAATGCAGTTCAGGGTGCATTAAATGGAGTGGAACAATTGTGATATATAATAAATAATAGCAATGATAAATAATTCGTAAAATCCACTAAGTCGAGGATCCAGTCCTAGAGGGATGGAGTGAAGCTCAGCACCAGTTTCTGTAGGATTATTGTACTGTACACCGAGCTGAAGTCAATGAACAGCATTCTGACATACTGTATGTTCCCTTCTTGTCAGGATGCGACAGAGCTAGGTGTACGGCTGTGGAAACACTCAATAACAATACAGCAATGTCTGTTATATCATTTTAAATAACATACTTTCATGCAATATGAATGTGTGCACTAAGGGGCAGTGTATCACACAACCAAACCGGAATGTACATTTTGAAAAAGGAAAAAAGAGAAGTGTGTCACTTTCATTGTAGATGTGCAACTAGATATAAATGTAGTTCTTTACACTGGACCTGTGGAACAAATTGCATTTCTTCATTCATACTCTCTCACCGACACAATTCACTGTCACTCTTTTTGAGAACGGGGTATATAATTATGGAATAAAACACTCCATGTTGTGTTGTTACAGTAAAATAATCAACAACAGGCCAGAACATTTTAAATGGGGGCAGGGACTTCTGCAAAATGAGTTACTTCCTGTTTTCACTTACATTATAGCAGCTATAAACAGTTGTTCCCTCACCAGCCTGTCTTTTTCTGTTTCTTGATGTTTATAAAACAAAAAAAACGCAGCTTGTCATGTTATAAACCGCAAAATGTAAACTCTGCTGTCCGGAAGATGTCAGAAAAATTAAAGGTACAGCTTTACCTCTGAGTGTTACAACTGTCAGTGCTGACACTGGAGACTCCTTCCAGAAAACATCATATCAATGATTTTATGTTTTTCTGTGATAAATAAATAAATTTAAAATATCTCTGAAAATGCCAACAAGGTAAAGCGGGAAAAACATAATGCAGCACATTTTCCATATAGTCTCTCGTGGAAACCGTGAAATGGTTCCACACTGATGACGTTTTTCATCGTTCTGCTCAAACGTCAGCAGTAACCAGCGCAGGAGAGCAAAGAAAAAAATATATATATAATCACTTTCTAATTTTCATTACCACTGAAATTATTCACATCTATTTAACCGTTTAGGATCAGACAACATTTTCTCTTTCGGTTAAAAAAACTAAAACATTTTGACCATTTTCATCTGTGGACAAAAATTTAATCAACAGAAAATATCGGTAATAAATCTACATGTTAACTGAAGTTCACGATACGCCTCTAACGTTAGCTAAGTCGAACATACAGTGACGGATTTTATTTCATATTATACCACAACACTGTTGGATTCTTGAATCTGATTGGATTCCAGATTCATATGCTGATTGGATCATGTGGTGTTTATATTCAGCAGGGAAAAATTAAATACTGAGGGTTAAATTAAATGCTGAGCTCTTACGTAAAATGTGTTGGCAGGTCTGTAAATGATTATTACACAACTAGACACATGACAAACTGCACCTTTAAAGGATGTTAAACCAAGCAAGTTCAGTCTGCGCACAATAAAGTACACAATACTGACCAGGGGTTAACGACTGAGCTGTGACCCCAGGCCACGTAGCTGGCGCTCTCGTCTCTCGCTGGTGAAGCCGTGGCAACGTACACCTGATTATCCACTGCCCTGTTGCAGAGAAACACAAGCGCAAACATTGGCATACAAGCGGAGGACAGACGAGTGCAGGGGCTGTGATAAACAGACCGTAAGGTTACTGACCGAGCTCTCTGAAGCAGCTCCCAGTGAGCAGGTCCTGTGGTCATGTTAAAGGCTCCGGGGTAAACCAACAGCTGACAACCTACACACAGCCAACAGAGGAGGTGTGAAACACACCTGAGTGTTAGAGTGTTATGAGCTTTGTGTTCATATACTGTATATACTAGATTTTTCCACAAGTCTGTCCCTTTCATAGTAGTGCAGCTGCAAATCACATATATAATTGTAATACGTTATCGTTTCTATAGCAACAGCTCATTTACAGAGACTTGTACACCGGATGCTTCACATACACAGATTAAATACATGTGTACGCTTTGATATGTAGTTGATTTAACCATATATGGAACATTTATGGAAGGAGTCTCCAGTGTCAGTGTTTAAGTTGCTGTACGTTTTTGGACATCTTCAGTACAGAAGGGTGTGTGTTCTGGGTAAGCTGCATTTTTTTTTCTCTTATTAACTTCAAGAGAAAGAAAAAAGAGAATCTGGTGAGGAAGCGACTGTTTCTAGCTGCTATACCGCAAGTGAGAACAGGAACTAACTCGTTGGCACTTCTTGTTGTGGTGTAAGAGGAATAAAACACTTCAGGGCATGCTGTTACGGGAAAATAATCAACTATACGGTGGTAACAGTGACTCCGCTTCATCACATCTCATCGTGAAGAATTTATATCAGTTTAACTGGCTCTGGATTTCAGCTGATGTAAATCGTGTTCAAAGAAGTTTTACAAGATATTTAATGTCATAAAAAAAAATTATTCTGGCTAGAGTGAAAGCTTAAAGCAATGCGGAAATTATGTGGATAAAATAGTTTTTTAATTTAAATTAATAATAATAATAATAATACATTTTTTTCTCTCACATGATTAAACGAATCCATTCATTAATTCTTCGAGCTGTTATAAGCACTAATCAGCACCAAACGTACCTTCCTTTGCGTAGATCTGTGCGAGCTCTGCAAAGCGCATGTCATAGCAGATCCCGACTCCTACTTTACAGTACGCTGTGCAAAAAATAATAAATAATAAATTAATAAATAAAGATGGTGGTGAGAGAAACGTGATTAAATCTACACCGAAACACAAAAACACAAAACAGGAGCTCACTCACGGGTTTCAAACATGGATAAACTGCTCCCTGGACTCAGCGTCTCTGACTCCTGGAAACGGATTTTCCCGGGAATGTCGATGTCAAACAGATGGATCTGTGAGGAGAGAGCAGAGATTTTAACCTGGATGCTGAAAAAGTTTTTTTTTTTTTACTCTTTGGCCGATGTCTAGCTGTGAGATGTATGGTGTATGCTGATGCAGTGGTGTGCATTTAATGTCTAATTATTATTATTATTATTATTATTATTAAATTAATATTTTCCTGTTTTTCCTAATTTTTCCTAAAATCTGCCATTTTTTAAATTATTTTTTTACTTATTTTAATTGTAAAAATTTTTACAAATTTTTTTAAACAAGTAGAGTTGCCATGGAAACGAGTTAATTGGTCCGAAAATGCTCCTGACCTCAAATTGTGTAAATGGCTCTGATCTCTGAATCAGTGGATTTTTTTCTAACACACACAAACCTTCCTGTGTTTCAGCAGTAATTTCCCATCAGGCCCAAAAACTGAGCAGGTGTTAAAGAGCTTCCCTTCATCCTCCTCCGGAATGGAGCCTGAAACATTAAACACACACACACACACACATACACACATACACATACACACACACACACACATACACACACACATACACATTAACCATAATAACAAACCCAATGGACAGAGTGTTTTACGCACATATACATAGACACACACACACACACACACATTAACCACAATAACAAACCCAATGGACAAAGTGTTTTACACACACATACATACACACACACACACACACACGCCATAATAACAAACCCAGTGGACAAAGTGTTTTACACACACACACACACACACACACACACACACACACACACACACTGGACTTGACTTGACTGGAGTGATCTAAAGTGCATTTAAAGGATATAAAGTTCTCACCTCCTACTAGATAAATCCCACACTCCTTAGCGACCTTCGCCAGGATCTGCGTCGTTTCTCCCGGAATTTTCTCCGCATATTCCGCAAAGTATCCCGTCCCGTACGGAGAGTTGAAACACTCCTACAAGCAGAGAAAAACCACGAGTCCCGATCACGCCACTGCACTTTTACTCACTTTCAATTAGCTGCTTATTCCGTTTCGAATCACTACAATGTTTTTTAATGACGTATAAAGTTGTAACTGCTTCAACTCCGGTGTATCTCACTGAACTTCTGAAGCAGTATAACCCATCCCAATCACTTTAGCTTCACAAGCTGGTGCTAGACGTTTTCTTACATCAAGCCATAACTCTGGAATGGTGTTCCACTTTTTTATGATATTACCAAGTTTTTAAATGTTTTTAAATCCAGGTTAAAGACCTACAGACTTCATGTCTAGTTTAGATTCCATGTTCTTTACAAGCTTAAATATTATTAGTTGTGTTAGTATTAGTAGCTGTATCGCATATTTGTCACATGATCAGAGTTTTGGGATTGTGTTTAAGGTACACGGGTCAGTGCTGCATTACTGCTGAACGGAGGAATGAAGACCTGGGTTAGGAACGGAGGAATGAAGACCTGGGTT
>CM040455.1:1878833-1913003 GCA_022758105.1 Pangasianodon gigas | reverse complement strand
GTAGGAGAGTTATATACTAGTGTACTACTGTACTTAAGAGTGCTCTAGACTAAGACGCTATGTAGGTATTGTTACATACTCGTTAGTACTCTAGTACTATTTGGACAATTTGGACTATTTATTCAAGCAGATTTCTTACGCTAAACTTTTGCTGCGAGTTATTAACTAAAGTTACTGACTCAGTGGTAAACAATATGTACTTTTACTTACTTTCTATGTAGTGTTATAAGTATATGGCGTTATAAAGAGCTAAAATGGGTCCTAGTAAATATAGTATTATGGTTAAACATGTCTTCACAGTGGGAAGGTTTGCATGGAGAAGCTGTTCATCCTGGACAAATCCATTAATCAGGTTTAAATCAGTCCAGACAAATGACAGCTCACTGTGTCCATGTCCTCATAAAAATCTCAAGTCTCTGCAGTGGTGTTTCTCCAGCAGGACTTTCTCAGTAAGTGTCTGGAAACAGAAGAGCAAAAGCCACAACCCTGGTCATGATGATGAGGAACAGCACAGTGATGAAGATGAGGAGGATTTTATTGAGGATGAAGAAGTGGAGGAGATTTTTCAGCAGCAGAGACCTGCAGCAATTGGAGAAGAGGATCACCGGGTGTTCATTGTTCATCCTGATGTGAAATGGGGACATAAAAAGCAATACCTGACCACAGGTAAGTCTGTCAGCGCACAGGATCAGCAGCTTGTTGTAATAATAAACCCTGAATCCTGTCTCCTCTCTGCAGTAATAAGTAGGAGAGTTGGAGTACAAAAGTTTACATCCTCAATTGTTTCGAGGTAAAACTAAAATAGTATCTGTATTTGATCTACACAAAACATCTGAACATCCTGAAGTTCACGAAATCAACGGAAAAGAACCGGTTTGCTCCGACTCCACGGATCTCAGTCGTGATTTGAAGAAAGCATTGTGTCACAGAACAGATTCTGTTCCAAAAAGAAAGGTCACTCAGAAGAAGCAGAAGCTGCTGGACATGGAGAAGATTGTGTTACACTGCATTTCTTTCATCACTGTGTTGCAGTCGTACCACACTGAAATGCAATCACTGACTAATCACAGCTCTGTGTTATACTCTGAGACATGGCTATAATCACAGAAGGGCCTGAAAGCCATATTATGGAACGCACTTTATATATAATTTCTCTTTTTTTGTTCCTATAGCATTGAACACTGAATCATCAAAGCTTTAATTTTTAATGATTACTGATGTTTACTCATGTTAAAAGTGTTAGCATGTCTAAAGTACTTATAGCTCACTGCAGGACCTACGAGTTACGTTATAAATCCCCTACTGAGTGTTCTTCAGTGAACAGATACAGCAACATAAGAGCAATGCAGTGAAGGTTTTGCTTTTCAGTACGGCACGTTGTCATAATGTCGCAAATGAAAAGCAAGACCGTCTTGTGTAATGCATTTCATGCTTTTGTGATTTCATAAAGCATGATACATATCTATCGCTCCACCTTTACTAACAGTTTTTTTTTCCACTGTTAATATCTTAATATAAATTTGACTCTTTTGTTACTTTTAATAATGAATGAATGTCTGTGAAACTGAACCCAGTAAAATACACATTTGATTTTTTTCCAAGGGTGCACAAACTTTTGCACTATATAACTATAAATATGATAGCATATGCCTTTTTTTTTAATCCTGTCGTCTGGAAGCTGATCTGCAGATGGCCGAGGCTGTTGGTCTGGTCAGCACCTTACAGAACTGGACAGTCGTGGATAAGATCATCCTCTCCACCAAAACACCGGAAAAGAAAAGAATCTTTGGAAAGGGGAATTTCCAGATGCTCACAGGTCTGCGATTTTTCCTCTTGTTTGGAGAGAAAAAAATTTATGAGGTGAATTCTGAAGACTTTTCTCATTTGTGGTGAATTTGTGCAGAGAAAATCAGAAGAGCCGCCGGCGTCTCGGCTGTGTTCGTGAACGTTGAGCGTCTGTCGCCGGGATCAGAGGTGAGAATCGGTGATCTGTTGAAGAAGAAAAAAAAAAAAGAATCACAATGAGCTGGTCATGTTTGTGTGTTTCCTGGTTTGTCGTCGCAGAGAGAGCTGCAGGAGGCCTGGGGGGTGAAGGTGTTCGACAGATACTCACTGGTTCTGCATATTTTCCGCCGTAACGCCAGAACCAAAGAGGCCAAACTGCAGATCTCGCTGGCAGAGATTCCACTGCTTAGGTACAAGACTCGGACACAGCGAACTCACCGCTAATCATTTCCATTTTAGATCACTTTTAGTGAGAATTAAGGAATTTGTTTTTTGGTTTTGATACAGTATATATTTTATTTTAAAATTTTACCACGCTAAACATTAAAAAAAGTGACGTTTACTGTAAGGAGATGTTTATTTAACATTTATGGACGGAGTCTCCAGTGTCAGCGCTTTGTAACAGTCAGAAGTAAAGCTGTAACTTTAAGTTTTCTGACTTTCAATCTTCAGGACTAGCAAGACTGAAAATTGCACATGCTATTGCACATTATATTACCGAATATAACAGACTGATGGAACAGCGCTGATGATTTGAGGGCAAACTTTATTTAAAAAAAGAAATTTGAGAAAGGGGCATGGCCGTCACTTATTCACCTAAGAAATGATTTAATTTGCATTATACAGGCCGTTTGTCCGAGTTACGCTTCTTAATGAGCAGCACCTTAATGTAACGACATGTATTCCAGGAAGCAAGTTAATTAAAGTTAATTTCAGGTCTTGGTTTTGAATTAATGAAATAAACTTTTCTCTTTGGACTTCCCAGGTCACGACTGAAGAACGAAGTTGCGAACTTGGATCAGCAAGGTGGAGGTTCGAGGTACATCATGGGCTCGGGTAAGACACCAGTTAAGGTTTTGACACAGTTATAGGTTTTTGCTCAGTTTGACAGTGTGTGTGTGTGTGTGTGTGTGTGTGTGTGTGTGTGTGTGTGTGTGCAGGTGAAACTCTGTATGAGGTGCAGCAGAGGCTCCTGAAGGAGCGAGAGCTGAAGATTCGCTCTGCACTCGAGAGACTGAGGAAGAAGAGACACATGCTCCGATCGCAGCGCAAACACAAAGACTTCCCCATCGTCTCGGTCATGGGCTACACCAACTGTGGTGAGACGAACGATTTCACTCAATTACAGAGATACACTACATTTACATCTCAGGCTGCATAACACCACAAACCTCATGAATCAAAGCTCTACATAGACTTTAGGACATTCCACACACACTTCAATATGAAGAGAAATCAAAATTATTTACAAATAAAAACATAACAGCAAAAATTTGCATAAGTATTCACCCCCCACTGGTGTGAAACCCCTAAATTATTTGTTGTGTATTTAGAAGTCACATAATTAGTTGAATGGAGTGAACCAGTGTGCAGTTAAAGTGTCATGTGATCTCAGTATAAATACACCTGCTCCTGGAAGAACCCAGAGAGAACCAAGGAATGAGCAAAACAAGTCCGGGACTAAGTTCTGAAATATCAATCAGGATTTAGTTCTAAACAAATATCCCCAAATTTTAACATTATGTGGAGCGATATAATATAGCGATATAATCCAAGATTAAAAAATTTAAAGAATATGGAAAAACACAACGCAGCTCTGCTTAGAGGAGGCCGTCCACCAAACATCAGTGACTAGGTAAAGAGCGGATTAAACAGAGAAGCAATCAAGAGCTCAAGGGTAACGCTGAACATGATGCTCCCACCACCATGCTTCACAGCGAGGATGGTGTTCTCAGGGTGATGAGCAGTTTCCAGCAAACTTAGCTCTTTGTGCCAAGGCCAAAGGGTTAGATTTTGGTCTCATTTGACCAGAGAACCTTTTTCCAGATGTTTCTCCAACATGGATTTTGGCAAACTCCAAATAGGTTTTCATAAGCCTCGACACTCTTTTATAAAACCCAACTCATGTGAACGGCTTTTCCTGTCCAAGCTGTGGATCTTTCCATCTCCTTCAGAGTTACCCTTGGTATGTTCTGTAACAACAGGAACATGTGTATTTATAAATAAATGTCTTGTGACCAATCAGAACCCAGAATTCAGCAGCACTGTGGTATTAAAGAATTTAAATAGTATTTATTGAATGAGAAGAGATTTTCATGCCTAGTGAGCACATCTCGGTTTGTCTCCTCAGGTAAGACCACACTAATCAAAGCTCTGACAGGTGACATTGCTCTCCAGCCGAAAGATCAGCTCTTTGCCACTCTGGACGTGACGGTACACGCCGGTCGGCTGCCCAGTCACATGACCGTGCTGTATGTGGACACCATCGGCTTCCTGTCTCAGCTGCCGCACCAACTCATTGACTCGTTTTCAGCCACGCTGGAGGATGTGGCACATTCTGTACGTACCTACTGAATCTGAATGCTCAAAAAAGACTTAAATCTTAAATGATGAGTGTTAGCATGACATAACTGACGTCCTCTCTCTGTTGTCAGGATCTCATTGTTCATGTGAGGGACATCAGTCATCCAGAGACGGTGAATCAAAAAGTCAACGTGCTTAACGTTTTAAAGAATCTTCAGATCCCAGAAAGGCTCATGAACTCCATTGTAGAGGTGCACAACAAGATTGACCTCGTTGAAGGGTAAGGGCCAAGCTTCTATAATTTCACCTCTTTTTTTTGTTCAATTTGTCACATTAAAACCTGCTTCAGGTTTCACAATGACCGACAAAGGCATGTTGTGGTCTGCAGAAGAGACAAAATGCTTCCTGACGATATGTCAGGAAAGTGTAAACTCCTCTGTCTTGAAGATGTCGGAAAATTTAAGGTTATAGATTTACCTCTGACACTGGAGACTCCTTCCATAAATGTTAAATAAATGTCTCCTTATAGAAAACTTCACTATATCAATGATCACACATTACATCCGCCATACAAGTCCCTGTGAATGAGCTGTTACTATAGAAATGGTAGCCTACTGAGTACTGTTGCTATAGAAATGGTAGCGCATTAATATCATTAATCGAGTGCATTAATATAAACCATTAAGCTGTGCTGTTCTAGAAAATCAACACCTTCTGACCAATCAGAATCCAGAATTCTACATCTCTGTGGTATAAACTTTGTATTACTTATCTTTCAGCTACGAGTCACCGGATCCCGAGGCTGTGCCAATATCAGCGCTGAATGAGCTGGGACTGGACGAGCTAAAGCACAGAGTAGAAGAATCCGTCATGAAGTCAACTGGGAAACAAACCACGATTCTGAAAGTGGATCTCAACAGCCCTCAGTTAGCGTAAGTGTCAGTCAACAAGTGGGTAAATTAAAGAAATACTCCACTGTTCTTCAACCTAATCGCTATCTCCACTGTATCTGTAGTGTGTGTGTGTGTGTGTGTGTGTGTGTGTGTGTGTGTGTGTATGTGTGAGAGAGAGAGAGATTACTACAACTGAGAATTTCCCTGCAGTGAGAAACAAACAGAAACCTGTTTACTCCACTTATGATGGCGGTCTAAGGGCAAATGTTGAATTCTGTCAAGAAACTTTTATGTAAAAAAATAAATAAATAAATAAATTTATTGTAATACCCCTTAGTTGGGAACGAGGATGCAGATGGCAAGAGGTGTTCGTTTATTAACGATCGCTTTTTAGAGTGCTGTGCTTTTCTGCGCTTTTAAGCACACGCACACACCGAACAAAATCAATACGAAATAAAATTACTCACAGGATCCCGTTGTTCGGCTCTATTTCACCTCAGTTCAGGGGAGATCCCACACACACACACACACACACACTCTCTCTCTATCTCTTGCTTTCTGGCATCTAGCAGCCTGCTGAGGAGGAAAAGAATCACGTAAATAGTTTTCCATAAACTACAAACAGGTGCAGATAATCATTCATTACCCGCTCATTCTCTGCGACAACTCGTCTGCTACTGTGGTCAATTGTGCGTGATGAGATTGCTTTGTTCTATATATTAAATCTAACGAGTTAAGCACAAATTAAATAGCGTGCTAATCAGTGTGAAAAACAGTTGTTTGATTTACTCGCTACGTACACGTGGCTCCATGTCACACATCTATGGAGAAAATAAACGGGTGTCCGTAGCTTTGTTGCTTGCGTGAACGTACAGTTAGACTTTCATTATAAGTGAGTGAGCAGACTAATCACACATACGCTACATATGCAGTGGATAGATAGTGTATCCCTGTAATAATGTCCAAATGATTTGTGCATACACACATAAACGTGTGTGTGGGTGTGTTTTTTTTAATGTGCAGGTGGCTGTATAAGGAAGCCACCGTTCAGGAAGTGCATGACGGAGATGACGACTGCACCGCCAACGTCAAGGTTGTGATCAGTGCTGCAGCATACGGACGCTACAGGAAGCTGTTCCAGGTCACTTAGCAACACGCACCTGAGGCGTGTGTCTGTCCTCTTTCTGTTGCTGCTTATTCACTGTGAACATAGCTGAGTAAATATTTATTTATGAAAACATTTCAAATATCACACAGTGTTAAATGTATTGTAGAAACAAAGTAAATAAAATTGTACAAAAGTAACCGTGTCTCCGTCTCCATCTCTGTTCCTTCTCAGCTGACTGATAAAAGTTTAATAAGAAATCTGTTTAATAAAATGTCTGACAGATGTACATCCAGTTCTCTGATCAACAGAGGGAAATTCCTTCATCTAAGAAGCTTGAACACGTCAAACGTCCACCATTAAGGGCCTCAGTGTTTTAGCAGTACTTTATTCAGAGCAATAACAATGGAGCACAGTGGAATCAACCCTATAAAATCTCCTGCAATGATGTTGAGGCTCGTCGATTCAGCTCCGGGTTTCTGATCCTCCAGCCACCTCCTCACACACTCCCACTGGTCCATGGTTAAGGTCCGCAGGGTGATGTGCGGGTTGGAGGCCATGAAGCATCGGTCTGCGGTTAAGTTCAGACCTGCGACGAAGAAGCCTTCTGTACAGACAACACAAGAAGCAAGAAAATTTATCACTAATTTAATTCAACACTTTTCTTAAAAATTAAAGACGATGTTGAGATTTTTTTGTTCATGATCATTTGGGTTAAAATGATGCCTTTGTGTAAGCTGATGTGTAAATACTATTAAAGTCATTTGAAATCATTTGAAGTCCGTAATCCAATAAGGAGCTGGCAGTTTTCCATGTTTTTACTTTTTCTTTTTTCACATTATAAACACACATGACTGAAAAAATGACAGTAGCTTCTACAGTTAAAGTAATTAGGAGTGTAATGTCAGATGTGTATAAGAGTTAAATCCTATCACGCATTCCTTATCATTTTCTAGTACTGACTTTATGATAAATGGTAAATAAATATGCACATTTCCAAAGAAAACGACTCCAAGGAGAATTTTTAATGCTAACACACTAAAAGTCAGGAAAATGTTTTGTTTTCATTAGCAATGGCTTAAATTATTAGCACCATTTCTCAATTCAATATTATTTATATAGCGCTTTTAACAATGGGCATTGTCACAAAGCAGCTTTACAGAAATCTGGATATAAAATTAAAATAAAATTTTTTTTCTAAAGTAGAAAACATGAAAATGGCGTGTTAGTTGCGTTTAAAGGAGTAGTGAGCGATCTTAGCTGATATAAATCTCAACAAGGTAAAGCTGTAACTTTAAGTTTTCCGACATCTTCAGGACAGAGGAGACAGAGGAGTTTACGCTTTGTGGTAAACTCCTTTTTTTAAATTATTAACTTCAAGAGAGAGAAAAAGAGAGGCTGGGAAGGACTGTTTATAGCTGCTATAATGTAAGTTTCATGGACGTTCCACGATATTAAATGGATTAAAAAGTAAGTTCTTTAATGAAAAATCTTGTTAGCATTGGCATATTGCTGTGGTGTAACAGGACCACACATCACCTGGACGACCGCGATGTTTCTGCGATTCGAGATACTGGATGAGTTCCCCGGCGTTGGCTGTGTTTGCCCACCAGTATGGGATTTCAGGCCACAGCTCTTTATGATGTACTGCTGTCTGATCCTCATACGACAGCACCACCTGATATCCTGATGTCCACAAGCGTCGTAAGGTTATATCAGCCTGGACAAGACGAGCGAAGCAAAAACAAAATGACAATCTGTGAAAAATGATGAAACGGCAATGCGGTAACAACTCCAGACTGACCCTACGTGACACTAAGAAATCTTCATTTTTGGTATCTTTGGCTCGAAATTTCAACTTACGTTAGAAGGACACAGTTTAGAGCCAAAAATCTTCTTTAGGGAATAAATAAATTCCTCATGCAGTTTTTCACTCAAGCCCTCAAAATGACTACAGGCGAGGATGATGATCTCTCTGGGGTGCTCTGAGAGCCATGTGGCGACGGTGTTCAGAGTGTCCTGCAAAACATCGTAAGCATCGTATAAAGTTTCTTCAGCTTTGTTTCTGCTTCAATTTGGATTAATTAAAATGTATTAATTATTTTATTGATAAATTAAATGTTAAAAAATACAATTTTATTTCATTTAAATTCATTTCATTAATTTAAATTTAATTAAAAAAATTAAATACAGCAAAAAAAACAAACAAAAGAGCATTATTACTTTATTCTGTTAATAAAATATTTTATTAGTAAATAATTATATTTATTATATTAAATTAAATATATTTAATTATATGTAATTGTTTTATTTTAATTTTAAAAGTATTTAAAAATTTTAAAATAAAGGCTGATAGACTTACCACCACCGTGACTTGGGTGTAGATCACATGAGTGAAGTAAAGGTCATGTGACATGTCATTCTGTTTGTGGGCAATTCGAAGGTCAAAATATCGGATGCCAGCTTGCAGTTGCTGTACAATATTTTCTACCTGTTTGAAAAAAAAAAAACAGGAATATTGCTCATTTTATGAGGGGCTGAATTTTAAAAGGAGGCTTAAATTCATTCAGCTGTTGGAGAAGGACTGAGCTGAAATACTTAAAGGTGCCATTTGTAACATTTACAAGTCTTTCAAGACCTGTAATGATCATATAAACACAGCTACAGAAATGATTAGTAGTATTGCCCTTTAAAGAATTTGGTTAGTTTCTTTATTTCAGGTTTCTCTTTACATTTTTCTGACTCTACATTTTTTTTTGTATGTGCTGAATCAGGTATAAACCTGCTGACTCGGGTGTGTATGTGCTGAATCAGGTGTATACCTGTAAACCTGTTGTATCAGGTGTGTATGTGCTGAATCAGGTGTAAACCTGTAAACCTGTTGTATCAGGTGTGTACGTGCTGAATCAGGTGTATACATGCCTGGGTAGTTGCCCATTTGTAAATGATGGGGCGGGTAAAACAGTAGAAAACTCTGTCGAGGAGTCTAAAGGAATCAGATTCGGATCTGACTAGTGGAGAGGTGATATCCAGACAGTAGCTCATGGCATCATGACTCCCTGTGTGGATGAAGGTCACATTCTAGTTACAATGCTAACTGTATAGTATCACATTTATGTCAGGACTTACTGTTTATAAGAATCTCAGGCCGTGAATATCAGGCAACTGTGCTCAGTATTTCTAAGAACAAGTGTACACTGAGCATCATTCATAAAAACAGCTAGTTAGCTAAGTGCGCTTATCCGCCTTATGGGTGGTCTGAATGTATATAACTAAGACTAAACCAGCAAAAGAAGCTGAGCAATAAATAACAGATCAACACGGTTGACTAAAGACGTGATCTAGCATGTGTTCAATTAGTTAATGTTACATTACTTGAACAAGGAATACTTATATTACTTGCATTTAATTTTGTTACTGCTGATTATGTGAATTAAAATATTACCATATTAGGATTTGTTTTTTTTTTACTATTATTAGGCTGTGTTGTAGATAGAAATGTATGAACAGAAGTGACACACTTTCTCTAAACTGGCAGGTCTTATCGTGGTTTGTGATGATTTCTGCCCAAATTTCCAAATTTAGCTACATACCACTGCTTTAATGACAGTTTCCAGGAATCAGACTTACATTTGCACCATCTGTGATATGCAGACATTTATTCCATATGTAACAAAAAACAAACAAACAATAAAAATAGATTAGAAGTAAAGCAAGTCTCATTTGAAAACCTTATTAGGAGCATTTTAAACACAATTTCCTGTTGTTAATGTATGTCACTATTGAACACTTTAACATTGTACATGCTGTCCTACTTTGCCCTTTGTGTTTTACAATGTACATCTATGTATGCTGTATAGAAAATGCCTTGTCTTTGGGCTGTGAATGTATCTGCATTGTTATATATAGTCTTGAGAAATGACATGCAAGTAAAAATTTCACTGCACTTTCTGTCCACATGACTATAAAGACCTTTACTTTTTTGGTGGGGGAAACCTGTATCACTCCATAGACTTGGAGTTGAATCAGGACCTTTCCAATATGGCGGACGTGCCGACGTAACGTAGCACCTATTACGATACGTAAGTGCGTTCGCCATATTGGAAAGGTAAGGAGTCAACTGTAAGCAAAACAAACGCAGCTAATTCGGTATTTTAATGTTTTCAGATTTTCGCTTGCTATGATGTGCACTCATGACAGTTCATTACTGAGTTTAAAGATATTGTGAATAAAATGAAAGTGTCTGTTTTCACACCTGGTATAGTGAGGTTGGTTAAAGGAATGTCCCAGAGTTCTTCAGGTAAAGTTTTCATCCACTCCTCGTTGTCCCCGTCGCTTTCTAAACCTGGCGCCATTTACAGACTGACAAATCATGTAAACAAGAATTAAAAAAGGACGATGGCGGTGTAAGGCCTTCAAATCTGTCGTGAGATCATCAATAATCCACTCAAAACAAGTTGTTGTGTGAGGGCACGCGCAGAAGGACAGGCTCTATTTCCTGGTTGTAGCTGATTGCAAAAGTTTGTGCACCCTACTACAAATTTGCACAACCCCAAGCATGTGTATGTGATAAGACATGAACATTTACATACCAAGAGGAAGTGAGCTACTTTGTACTACAAAGCTCTAAGATAGGGTAATCATCTCTAACATATTATTATTATTATTATTGACTGCTAAAATACATTTAAACTGGAGTCATAAAGCAGCTTTACCTCTGACTGTTACAAAGCGCTGACACTGGAGACTCCTTCCATGAATGTTACAAGAGCGTCGCCTTACAGAAAACTGCGAATACCGATTTGCAGCTGCACTACCTTCAGGGCTGCTGTTATAGAAAATAAATCAACACCTTCTGAATTCAGAACTCAGTAGAGCTGTGGTTATATTTACACACATTAAGCTTTACGTGTTTACAACGTGTTTCACACAGTCAGTCAGGCGTATTTTATTTGAAACTTTTCTTAAACATCAGGTCATAACGATGTGTACAGCAATAAGTGATTCAGATGCTTGTTGTTTTCCAGCATTTTCTAAAAGTGTCATTTTCATAAAATACCATTCATGCTTTGGATGGTATGACATCATGCAGCAGTATTATAATTCGCCGAGCTGTATTACACGTTATGATTGATTTTTTTCAGGCATGCTGTGCTCGGTTGAATGTGGTGTGTGAAACAGATTGTGCTTTATATCGATGCTTTCCTCTGTAAACTTGGGCCTTGATAACAAGTTGACATCAATTCCACAAAGGCAGTAAGTTGCTTATTAGTGGCTCAGTGTTAATCGCATGCCTGGCCATGTGGTATAATCATCCTGACTGCAACAGAGAAATGGTATTTTCCCATCTTTCCATACAGACCTGCAATAAAGGGCAATTTCACATTCGACATGGACAATTTTTAAAAATTCTCTCATTTGCATGCGCGTTCATCTGCATTTCACATTCTAAAAGCTGCAGGCCTCCTGAGATAATGACCTTATTTCTTGTTTATGAAAGAAAAAAAGTCCTGTGTAGGTCACTGATATGATTTCAGGCGAGAAATAAACACAAAAGTCTGTGCTGAGCATGCAGTCTCAGAAAAAAAAAAAGGTAGTACCTGTACCTTTGCTTGTTACTGAGTTGTCACGAATTCTGGATTCTGATTGGTCAGAATCTGTTGATTAATTTTCTGTAACAGCAGCTCTGACAGTAGTGCCGGCTGAATTTCTAATACGTTATCGTTTCTATAGTAACAGCTCATTCACAGGGACTTGTGTAAAAAGAATATTTAAAAAATGCCGCTTCGTGTTGGGCCACATCACACTACCCCGTCGTTGATTATTTTCCTATAACAGCATAGCCTGTCATGTTTTATTCCTTACTTAAGGAAATTTGAACACATTTTTTCTTTAACAAAACCTTGTTTTTGTACATCAGGGATTTGTTTGGCTTATGTAAAGTCTCAGGCCTTGAGAATTAGGATTGGGCGATATGATAAAAAATAAAAACATCGTATCACAATATGGCAAGACATTTCCACGATACAAGATATGTATTACAGTATTTAGGGTTCCTACCTGCCAGCAAAACAGTAGTGTTGCATTTAAAAATAAACCTTTAAAACTTGTATTTGATGATCCCTTAATATACAGTAGAGAGAAAAAAAAATCTGTAAAAGAGAAATTATATTTTACAGGTGTAAAGATTTAAACAGGGGAAAACTATCAAATCATCTGCTTATGATTTAAAAGAAAACAAATATCTTGGTACCTAAGATATCTCAGAAGAGCATACGGTGGCAGAATTTATCATGATATTTATATTATATTGTCATATCGCCCAGTTCTACTTGAGAAATTTTAGTTGGAGACAATCCTGTTAATGCAGGAAAAGGGGGAGGGGGAAAAAAAAGAACAAAATTGTGTCCCTGGAGTGCGGCCATGTTTATTCGAGCCTGTAGGTGTATGTGAGCCGGTAACAGAGGCAGCGACTCGAATGTTGAGGCCAACACTTGTGCTCACGATCATGAGATTCTTGAGCAACTGTGGGGGAGGCCGAGGTACCGTGATGTAATCAAAAAAAATGAAGATGCTGCACTTTAGTGGATGGTTACAGACAAATATCTTTGTCTTTCAAGTACAGATGAATCTTGAATCACTTAACAAGGTAAAAAAAAAGGCCAGTTTTGTCTTGTAATGGTGATAAAATACATTATAAACGTACCCAGTACCGAGCCTTGAGGGTCGCACTTCAGTAACAAGCAACGCCACAGGTTATTCCCTTTCTTTTCTGAGTGTGTGCTTTCAAAATCCACTAAAAGTTATTGCCAGGGTAAGAGGTAAAACGTTAGAATAAAGACAGCGCATTAGTCATACGAGTCATTAATAACAAAAACATTCAAGTCATAACGAGTGCATAGCATTATGATCCTACCCGTAACTGAAAATCATCTTTAAAAAAGTCCCAGCAAACATCTATAGGTCTGTTTTAGAGAATAAATAAACGTAAAATCCTGTGTGCTATGTGCCAAAATATTGTGCGAAACCAAGAGCTGCATCATCATCTTCATCATCATCATCATCATCACATCCTCATGTGTTTCTACTCAGTAGATTCTCATTCAGTGCTACGACAGTCGGTATGAACTCGCTCTCGGTCACGAAATCGGCTGCGATGATGTTGAGCGAGTCGACGCAGGATCCAGGTTTCTGCTCCCGAACCCAGCTGAGCAGCATCGGGTACGTTGACATGACCATGTCCTTGAGCGACTCCGTGGGATGGGAACAGATGTACTTCAGGTCCACGGTGAGATTGATACCCGTCACAAAAAAGCCTCCTGTAAAATTATATGTATGTTTTGTTTTAAATTTCGTGTGTGTCATCTGTGTGATTGATGAAAATATTTTGATGAACGTTACCTGGACGGCCGTGTTGTTTTCTGCGTTCAAACTCCTCGATCAGCGCTTCTGCTTTACATTTGTTAGCCCACCAGTACGGTATATGAGACCACAGCTCTGTGTGGCAATTAGCCAAGTTGTGTTCATATGAGACGATCACCTGGTAACCCGAACTCCACAAACTCCTCAGCGTGACCACATCCTGATGGAAAACATGACACTGAAATTATTACAATATTCACAATAAGCAGTGAGTCTCAAAGTATTCCTAATTTATTATCTAAAATTATCATTAAATAAGTCAGGAATAAAACATTCCATGTTGTGCTTTTATAGGAAAATAATCAATGACGGGGTGGTGTGATGAAGCAGAGTTACACTTACCACTCTGAACTTTCCAAAAACAGCACATCCAGAAATACTTCATACCCCAGCAACTTGTCAACGATTACAATTTTTCAGTTTTTAAAGAATGACATCATACTTTTTAATCCATTTATAGTTACGTTTAATGTTGTGGAAGTTCCCCGATACAAGTTAGTTTCTGTTCTCACTTACGTTATAACAGCTATAAACAGTCGTTCCCTCACCTCATTCTTTTTTGTCTCTCATAGTTAATAAGACAAAAACAAGCAGCTTGTCATGTTACCGAGAAACTGCAAAGCGTAAACTCCGTTCTGAAGGTGTCGGAAAAGTTACTGCTTTACCTCTGAGTGTTACAAAGCGCTGACACTGGAGACTCCTTCCATAAATGTTAAACAAACATATCAATGATTTAATCTGTTTATGTGGATTGCCGCTGTACGATCCCTCTGTATGAGCTGTTACTATAGAAATGATAACCTATTACAACAAGCGCATTAATATAAACCTGTAATTTGCAGCTTTGATCTTCTGACCAATCACAATCCAGAATTCAATAGTGCGGTGGTATAATGCTTTTAAATAACTGAGAATCTACTACAAATGGCCTAGGAACATTTCTACACCTTTAACCTTGTTTAAATGAACATGCGTGATGTGCAAACTGAAAAAACCCCCAGCTTTTCCTGCCATCCCAAGTAGCTAGCTGGCTAGTTCACATTTCGGGACAGGAGTCTCGATTTTTATCATCAATTTCTCGGCCATTTATTTAACAGCACGCAAACCTGTGATTATATAACATAACCATAACAACCAACACCATCTAAGTTATCTTTCTAGCTAGCTAAACATGCATGTTCTGTGGTTAAAATTTGCTAGATACCATGCTATCGTCATGTAATAATTTGCATATCAGTCATGATTGGTCCAAAGCCACTGAGCCTATTATAGTGACATCACAAAATGAGCTTGTGTGTAATTTTTTTTTTTTTAATACAGATGTCTCTTCTTTAAATGGAAAAATGTAAATCTGACCCAAAGACTAATCTATATAATCAGAATCCACCATCCGACAACGATCACCCAAAGCTCCGCCTCCCGCTCACTACAGACACCCGAGTCTAATCAGCACCTGTAATCAAAGACTGTTT
Source organism: Pangasianodon gigas (assembly GCA_022758105.1). Lineage (NCBI taxonomy): Eukaryota > Metazoa > Chordata > Actinopteri > Siluriformes > Pangasiidae > Pangasianodon > Pangasianodon gigas. Next base: position 1,897,803 of record CM040455.1, on the reverse strand, counting down.
AAACAGCTCGGACTCAGGGACTCCACTCACAAATCCTTGCACCACCATCGTGTGTGTCCTAGTAATGCCTTGCTCTTGATGTGCTTAGTCTTGCCTTGTGTTTAACTCTGTATTTTCGTTTTTCTTGAGATTCCTGGCACTTCCTGTGACTAGGTGCAAATCAGCCTTTGGCGAGGTCTATTTCAGTATTTCACCTGCTGTTACAAATAATCCTGTAAGTATCATAACCAGACTTTCACACTAACAAATGACAAAGTGACAGGTGGAGTTCTTTTCTATGTACGTGCTCGATGCAGAGCTGCAATTTCAGCAACAAGAGAAAGATTTTCTGTGCTCGAGTGATTCCTCGGACCAATCCTACAGCGCATGTGGTCCGACGTTTCTTCAGTTTTAGTTCCTCACATCACATCATGTCTTATAAGATGGACACGGTGAAGCGGGTCATACCGTTTTAGGACACAGCTTTGAGTTGAACACACTCTTTATGGTGGAGATGAGGAGTGTGTGGAGCTCTTGACTCAGGTCCTGGAAATGACTGCAGGACAGAATGACTATTTCTTTAGGATGGGCGTCCAGCCATGTCCTGATTTCCTTCAGTACGGTCTGTTGTGGAACAACAAACAAGTAGTCAATCTACTAAATAATCATTCATGCATATGTTCAGTGAAACTTAAAATGAGTACAGGACCATGCAAAAGTATTCACCCCCATGAACTTTTCCACCTAACAACTAACTCGCATTTTGTCGTTGAATATCTGTGTAGTCACTTTCCGAAGATTAGTCTATATACAGTAGCTTGCATAGCATAAGTATTCACCCCCCTGGAACTTTTCCACAGTTTGTCACGTTACCACTTGGAACTGATCTCGACACTCAGGATAGAGATAAAATGTAATAGTTTGTTATTATTTACAAATTTCAAAAATCATAAAAGTTGTGTTTGCATAAGTATTCTCCCCTGTTACTCTGAAAATTAATGCTAAAATATGCTGCGTTCAACTTAACTCGGAAGAGGGAAATCTGAATTACTTAATATTCAAACTCGTCCTTTTCAAGCTGCAAAATGGGAAAAAACATGGACGCCTCCATGACAGCATGTGTTCTGCTAGCAACAAGCTAAGCTGAGTTTATGATGTATTTACTATGAAAACAGTGTAGATTTAACCAACTGATGTGTGTACATTAATTGATGTGAAGTAAATACCACTATAAAATCTTGTGTATAGGGAATAGTGATAGGGAATTGTTATTTTATTTACTGTTGATGGTGTGAGCGGCCATGTTGGGGGACCTTTTTTTGGTTTTGCCTAGTCGGAGGTTGGAGATTCCAAGTTACAAGCTTTAGTCGAATGCAGCATTAGTTCTGGTGTAAAGAGTTACCACAACAACTTCTCTGACTAATCCCTTCTTAACCCGGTCACTGACTTTTGGTGGATGGACTCGTCTAGTCACAGTCGTGGTTGTGCAATATTTTTTCCATTTTTTCCAACCACAACTCTGACTAGAGGAGTCCGTCCACCAAAAATCAGTGACCGGGATTAGCCAGAGAAGCAACCAAGAGATCACTGAAGCATAACAAATACAACTACTTCTGCTTTTCAGTTGAAAGTCTGTACCTCTACAGTAATAGTGGTGTAAACTCCATGGTAGAAGTAGAGATCAGAGGAGCTGTCGTTAGGCAGATGTGCTATCCTGAGATCACAGTATCTTACACCACAGTCCAACTGTTCCCGCACGCTGCGCTCCTGCAGTGAATAATGTAAAGTACGTCCATTAATAATGCACATGCCATTGCTACAGGACTGATCGAGGTAAACACATTAGATCTATACTTCATAAATCAACAATGAATGGATCATATCTGCATGAGGCATTAGCATTTTCACTGCTCTAATTATTGGGTGATTGGAAAACACTTAACACATACTGGCAGCAATTTTATTTACGGTTTTCTTTTCAGTATTGCTGCCTTTTTTTTGTGACATGGCTGCCAGATTGAGTGTGGAGCAAAGAGGAACGATTGTGGCATGGATGGAGGTCTTTCAGTGGTACAGTGTTATAGTGTCATATAAGCGTTAAAATTATTTTAATCCCTCTGTATAGTCGAGTGCTTTTCTTGAGAAATCCAAGAGGAAAAAACTGAAATGTGGGTGTATTAGGAAGAACGTGCAGCGTAAGGGGCTAGGAAGCCCAGATTTTAGACCTGAAAGGATCCGAAAGCTGTTATGAAAGAGGTTGGAGATGGAGATACACGTTATTAGAGAATACTCATCACAATCAAAATTATTTTTTGCACTATATTTTGATCTATCATTATTATTATTATTTTAGTGCACAGTATTTGCGTCTTAATATAACTTGCATTTCTTTGTCAGTTCCTTTTGCACTTGACTGTATCACTGACTGTGTCACACAGCTTCACATTTCCATTTCTTCAATCAGCTTTTGTACAGAAAAAAAAGCGCTTAAACAGCTCCTCAATGCTTGGATGCTTTCTGCAGAGCAGCAGAAGGCAATTTCTTCCCCGCTGGGTAGATTGATCCAGCGGGAGTCGGAGACTGTACAGAAACATGCTGCTGTTTAATAGGTTTTCTTTCGGTGCAGTAAATTGTACAGTCAATGTCAAAGCATTACACGTGCAAATGAAATCCAACACCTAATGTAATGCTTTTAAAACCTTTTTTAATGCCCGGTGAGTATTTTTTAATGCTGATTTAAGGTTAAAAAAGGCGAAAAAGCACTGCATGGAAAGCAATTTTCATGGGTTAAATTCTACCAAATCTGAGTATTTTCAGTGAACAGGGACAGTAGTACTGCAAAATCATTAAACATACTGAAGTGGGGACAAAGCACAGATAGTGATATTAGCATAAACATGAATAAGGAAGCTTAGTTGAGCTGGTTTTAGGCTATGCAGTTACAGCAGTCTTTTAAGGTTAGTGCTTATCACACTGTACGAGATCCCAATAAAATCTTTCCAATTTCTAGAACAGGCTGTGTGATAATGTAGACTATGGGATAAAGATCCTCTAACGGTAGATCTGTGATTAAATAAAAATGACCAAAGAAAGCCTCAAAGTGAGTTTTAGGTAATAAGGTAATGCGTCGTTTATGTATTGGCATTGAAACGACCAGATTTGTGGCTGTCCCGTGACTTTGGCGTCATCATAAGCCTCCTTCCTGTTGGTGGACAAGCATTACAGCAGCGCTCATGCATAAAAATAATTTTGGACACTGCCAGAAGTTCATTGTTGTTGGTCGCAGTGGTAGTAAATTGCCAGTGAGCACTTCATATTATGCGCTCTAAGCCTGCTGATCTCAACTCACGACCGAAACATTCTACAATTAATTTTACAAAGTGTGATTTTTGTGGCAGAAAAATTGAGCTTGAATATTCATACGGTGTAAAGTGTAGAATCAATGCCATGGAGCACTGAAGCTGTTCTGGAGCCTCATGGTGGCCTTAAACACCTTGGATCTTCCCTTCTGTATAAATCAGTCCATTTCAGGTGTACTGGCACAACGTGTGTATGATTTGTTGAAAGCACCAAATTCAAATATAAATATATTTCTGAAAATAACATTAGAGCGAAGTTACTAAATTAAGTGGAGATTTGATTAAGACGAGAGCCATGAAAGCAAGCCTGTGATAAGAGCTGATGAATTGTTCAGCCACATTTCCGTGGAAGTAATTTTGTTGACAGAGCGCAAAGATGATCAGATGATATCCGGCACTCTCTCGTATGATATTGTAACGTTAACACGATTTTTCTTGCCATCGATTATTTTTTTAAAAGTATTATTTCATAAGATTTCATACATTTATATAACACTGTAGTGTTTTTAAGGCATTTTTTTTTTAAAATACTTTTTAATAACCTAACTGTAGATACCCTGAATACACACGCTGACTGTAATTCGATTCTATTTTACCCGTACAGCACTTTTAAAAATAGAAATTGTCACAAAGCCTGAGGCAGTAGTATAGAGGAAAAACTCCTTGAGATGGCATGAGGAAGAAACCTTGAAAGGAACTAGACTCAAAAGGGAACTCCCTGATAGCGGGATTATAAATAATTACTCTTCCATAACTGTACACTATAAAGACAAACAGTACTGAGTGTGTATACAGGATATTCAGTATGAGCAAATTGTGAATAAGTGTTCTGGGATGAGCGTCTTTATGATTACAGCAGCAGCTCTTAGGTATAAATCTATAGAATCCAGGTAAGAGTAAAGACTGATCATCTTTTTTTTTTGGGAAGTGCAAAAATTTTTTTTAGGGTAATCTTTACCTGCGTAACTGCCCACTTGTAAACAAACGGCCGTACGAGGGGCTTCATGCACTTGTCTAGCTTCTGGAGCATATCGGGCTGCTTGAGGTCAATGGGAGATCGGTTATTCTTATCCAAACAGTAAGTAATAGCATTATGACTTCCTGTGGAGGGGAAAAAAAAGAAAGCAGAACAAAGTGTATGATGATAACAGAAGAATGAAAAGCATTGCAAACATCTTGTATACTGGACGCACTGGATTAACGTCAGTTTTGACTACGAAGTGGTGCTGACGGTGCACATAAACACGCAACCTGACACCGCCTGTGCCACCACCCATTCAGTGAGCCATTTATCTCTTTTAACAGGACTCTATTGAGAAATACAATGGCAAATTACGCAGTGGGGAGAGATTGGTTGTTATTATGATGATGCACAATTGGGTAGCAATTACAATGAAATTTTAATGAGCACACTGGAAATATCTCAGAGGGTAGACATTCGTATAGACAACAAATCCCGGATACCTGGAATGGCCAAATTCCATAAAGGGATGTCCCAGAGTCCGCTTGGCAGACTGGCCATCCAGCTGTCCATGGACAGGCCTCTGAGCAACACCAGGCTTCCTTCTGATGGAGCTTCAGATGACATGTCGAACCTGTAAATTATACTGATTTAATCATGGAGTGCTGGAATGATTAAAATCCCAAATGAAAATTTAGTTTGAAAGAGCTTCAAAGCAGCAAGGACAAACCTTCTGCCAAATGTCTATTCAAATGAAGGTATTCAAATGGACATGACAGGGTGGGAGTGGAACCCTGGAAAGATACCACTTGCTTTCCTGATGACCAGAAGTTGGATTAATCCCCTGATGAGTTGCAAATGATACAAACAGGAAATCCAGTGTTATAGCCTGTCAGTGGTTCATTCAAACCTGCTTCATTCATTGGTGAGGACTGGAAATACAACCAAAATGTTTCTCCAGGTGGAAAGGAGTGGAAAGGTAGAAGGAAGTGTTAGCCATGACAAGTTTCAGGTTCAGAGGATTTCCGATGCAAATACTCCGCCAAGAAAACCGGCGTCCTGTCATCGTTTCTGCTTAAAAAAATCAATCCTGGAACAAGGAGAAAAGTCCAGCACCTTCCTCAACAACCTGCTGTGGTTGTATTAGGGTAGAGAAATGAGCTGAAGGATGAAACCGGGTCGGTGTTTGTGAGCCGGTCGGTTGAAATTAAGGCGGAGTTTCACTTCCACTCTGCTGCATGTAGCATGCTACAAAAACCGGCTAAACCCCAGCGGCTAGTTCTGTAGGTCGCGTGCCGGTTAATTAGCACACTAGCATACAAAAATAACCGCTCTGAATGACATTTTCACCATATATATACAATTTTTTTCTATTTTTGTTCCTGGAAATGTTGCTTGTTCGGTAAAATGCTGAGCTCTGACTGAAGCACACTGCAGTAACTGCTGGACTTTGCTTCCTAAATACCTCACCTGAACCACAACACACTCCTGCCTCCATCCCTGCTGACAGAAATCATTAAAACCCATTAGAGATGCCTAGCTCCTAATGGATTTCCAGTGGTCTGTAAGGGTAGTTTACTGGTTCCTAGCTATTTTTAGTCTGATGGTAATCATGTGCTTATGAAACATGGCTCCATTGGGTTTCAGTGGTACACTCTTACATACAGGTATCATAAACTGTACATCCTGATGTACATCCTTTGTATGTTTTACTTCAGAAGGTGCTTTTGATGTACCTTTAATTAACCTTCAGAGTAAAGCTTGTGGTCCTTAAGGTCCAATTATGTTTCATAAATTATTTTTTAAAGGTCTACTATATTCCCAAAGGTAGAAACGATGTAATTGTATTGGTTTTAATGGAAATTGTAATGGTCCCTGTGTCCTACATCCTAAAGGTAGAAACGATGTACCCTTGATGGTACCACCCCAATGACAAGTACAATTTGTTACCATTATCTCAAACAGTGTACTTGTAGTTTGTAATGGTATTTGTAGTTTCTGTGATGGTTTCTATTGTTTTTTTCAGCAGGGTTGGGTTTCAGTGGTACACTCTTAGAAATACAGGTACCATAAACTGAACTTTTCCTTGTCGCTGCTGTACATCCTTTGTGTGTTTTACTTCAGAAGGTGCTTTTGGTGTACCTCACCTTAACTCACCTTTAGAGTAAAGCTTGTGGTCCTTAAGGTCCAATTATGTTCATAAATTATTTTTAAAAGGTGTACTATATTCCCATTTTCAAGTAAAAGATACATACTAAAGGTAGAAACGATGTACCCTACCACCCCAGTGACAAGTACAGTTTGTTACCATTATTTCAGACACAGTATTTAATAGTAACAAGAATCTGATGGAAACCATTACACGAATTCACATCACATGGTGTAATATATTAAAGATTTTTTTCCCTAATTGATTGTAGTGACGTAAAAAACACTGTGGATTTAAGGTTTCAAACATCTGTTGCTTTTTTTTATAGATAAGGTTGTTTTTATCCCTCTTACACTTCCTTAAACAGTTGTTTTTCACCAAGGACATAAAATGGTCTCATATGACAAAGTAGAAGAAATGTTTGATGCATTGATACATTCATACACTAACATACAGCATTAAAGTTGAGAATGAGACCAAGGTGTGTTTGTCATTTCTAGCTACAAGCGGTATAAGAAATCTCAGCTATCATACTTTGATGTAATCGTCAGGTTGGTTTAGTATAGGATTGTGGTATAACTATGTAATTTCATTTTACTGTGAATGATATCTTGTTTTAATATACAAATAGTGTTAACATAGAATCTAACGTATTTTGTTTTGTGTTGACCGGGACGTTCACTTTAACCCGTATTTAAACAACAGCTTCGTCTGACCCTCCAATGACCTCACTGGATTTCCCTACAATGGCTGGCATGGAGCTTCTCGCTCTGTCTCTTTGTCCTGCTTTACTTAACAAAACCTTTTCAGTGACATAAAAATAGAAGAAAAACAAAAAAGCTCCTGTGCTTCATGGTATAATGGAGCATTTACACTGTGCCCATAAGATGTGATGTGGTCTAGATGACAGCACTTTGCTATTCTGTAGTGTTTCTATACTGTACACAAACTCTAAAAGTGTCTAATGTATGGTGGAGCTCTGTGTTCGTTCCTCTGTTAGCAGTGAAAACACATTTCCTGATGGAATTTACCAACAATTGCAATTTTTTTAATAGACCTAGACACTGTACTTTTTCTCTGTTTATAGTTAATATATATAGAGACCACATATAGTAAAGTAGTTATATAGTTAATGAGTAGACACCACAAGCTAAGTATCTCATGGCTGCGAATTATGTTGTAGCCGTGAGACACCCAAGTCATGGCCATGAATTGTGTAACTTAACAGGTTGGGGAACATCATACATGGCCTACAGTTAATTATTTGGCAGGAACGGGTGAAATTTTTAATTCACTTTGAGAATTTGTTTAAGATGCCTCTGAAGCTAATGGTGTATGCATTGGAGTCACACTGACTCCATTACATCTTTATGCATCATTTAAAGATTGAATTAAAATGTACTATTATTAATCATCTCTATGCTTAGGCTTCTATGACAACAATGGTCCTATTCCATTTTTCTTGTCTTACTAATTTTAAAATACAATAGTTGCCACGAGTTAAGTACTTCATGGCCAAACCACCATTACACTGCAGCAGCTCTTTACCTTTGTGGAGTGCTGTATGCTCACCATCTGCTTTGTTAGGAACCTGTACACCTGCTCATTAATGCATTTATCCATTTAGGCCAGTCATGTGGCAGCAGCACAGTGCATAAAATCATGCAAATGCAGGTCATGAGCTTCAGCTAATGTTCACATCAAACATCAGAATGGGGATTTTCACACACAGCAGTCTCTAGAGTTTACACAGAATGGTGCGAAAAACATACAAGGAAACACCTTGTCGATGAGATAGATCAGAGCTGAGGTTCAAGCTGACAGGAAGGCTACGCTTAATCAAACAATAACTCTTTACAACCATGGTGAGCAGAAAAGCATCTCAGACCATGCAACACATTAAACCTTGGGGTGGATGGACTACAACAGCAGAAGATCACGTTGGATTCCACTCCTGTCAGCCAAGAACAGGAATCTGAGGCTACAGTGGGCACAGGATGACTCAAAGTGTACAGTTTAAGGCTAGAAAAACATTCTTTTTGGTTGATTAGATAATTGCATGATTAAGGAAGTACACGTGTTCCTAATCAAGTGGTCAGTAAGAGTATATCAATGTCTGGTTTTGAAGTAAAATTTCAAGCTTGAGACTTGAGAAGCTTCACGATATTTTATGATGGCATTAGGTGTACACGTATGGAATAACCATACTAAAGTCGTTACTGTTTTTTTAAACCACATTACACCTTCATACTGCTATCTTAAGAAAAACTTTCCATTGGGATGTAATGAATCCGCTGCATCAAACCCATTTCAGCACTTCCCATCCCTGTAAAATAAAGCGTACTTGTTTGTAGAGTCGACGGCTATCATTATCTCCCATTAACACCAGGTTCCTGCTGTATGACCACTAAAAGATTCCTATTGACTTGCTCAGGCTGAACTAAGCAAACATTCGACTCAAAGTCAGCTCACTCTTACAAATAATCAATACGCCTGAGGCACCACTAATTTTACTGCTTCCAAACAGAGCTGGAATTAAATAAATAAATAAAAAAATTTTAAAAAAGGTGAGCTAATTAGGATCCCTTTCTATCCGAGATACATGCAGACAAATTCAGCCAATAAATTACCAGATATTAAACACGCCAGTCATTACAGACTCAGCGTCTTGGTCACAGCTTATCCTATAGCTGTTTATGAGCATGAGGTGCTCTTTGGAACAGCACCAAGTCCAACAGAAACAGTGTATTGACTTTAAAATCACGTGTCAATACCTAGTCAAATAAACTCCACAAGCAAATATTTAAAGTTCATCCAGTGCATTTAGATCTTTATTTACGGATTTCTGTTTTCGGAGTGAGGATGATCATTATGTAAAGAATAACACATTGGTGTTATGCTGTTTTAGGGGAAAAAAAAAATCAACGATGGGGTGGTGTGATAAAGCAGAGTTACAGTTACTCACCAGACATCACATCCCAAAGTGCTTTATTCCTCTTATACTACAGCAATTTGTCATTTTTAATTTATTAAAGAATGACACATTGTACTTTTTTAAAAATCTGTTTAGAGTTAAATGTTGTGTAGCTTCCACAAAACGAGTTAGTTCCTGTTCTCACTTACCTTATAGCAGCTATAAATAGTCACTTACTCACCAGCCTCACCAACTTTTTTCTCTCTCTTAAAACAAACACAGCTTGTCATGTTACTGAGAAACGTAATAAAGTATAAACTCCTCTGTCCTGAAGATGTTTTATTTCAAAGCATTGACACTAAAGACTCCTTTCAGAAATGTTCAGTAAATGTCTCCTTACAGAAAACTTCACAATATCAATGATTACAAACGTTTATATGGAGCGTCTGCATAAACCTGCACTGCTGTTATAGAAAATGTCTATGCAAATAATGCAGACTCAATGACTCATATCAAACACACTCCACTGCTAATGCAAAGGGGGAAAAAAAAGAACAAAATTGTAAGAACTCCTGACAAACCAGTTTGTATTTCAAAGTTTATTGCAAGAGGCTCTGTCTTTAAAAAAAAAACAGGTCCATTTCAATATATAGCATCAGGTAAGAAATAATGAAAAAGGACAGTACTCGTATCCAAACATGACGCATAGTTCATGCACACTGTTACAGTGTTCTCTATTGCCTGCAGTAGCACACAGTACACAATGCTGTTTGGGGGGGTTTCCTGGAAGAACATAAAGAAAAATCATTAAGCCCTCTTTACAAGCTATAGAGAAGCAACACTGAGGTTCATGTCGCACAGAGCGAAACCAGACGTGTAAATTATTTCTCCTGTGATTTATGAGGAAAAAAAAGAAACCCCTGTTTCGGTCATGAATCCTGACACATGGAGACATTTTCAGAAAAGAAAAAAAAAAAAGCATTTAAGATTGGCTTATTATGATCGTGTGTGTATGTATAACACATTTCTTCAAGACCATTAGTCTAGTACATACACAACAGACAGGACATGCTAGTCTCCTAGCTCATGGCAGTCTTCCTCCTCTTTATGAATGAATTATGCAAATTTATTAAAAACAGTGTGTTATGAAGCATTTCAGGGTTGGGCGGTTTAATGGTACGTGTCCACTCGCAACTTCATGTGCCACATGCTGGTCATTACAATGGAGAGATCTGCTGCATTCGTGCAGTGCATGATGTCTGCATGATGGCGAAACAAATCTGAACTTTATGCAAATGAGCATGGGTGGGGTGCCGTGTCACGTTTATCCAATCAGACGAAGGCTTCACTAAAACAAAGCCATTTCAATCGCCAAAGTCAAAGTTACAGTCGCCCAATGACGACGAGCAGAGAGAGTAGAGATGGGAATTCAGGTTGTTTTTAGTGAGTCATTGAATCATTTGGCTCAGCTCACTGTTAAGAGTCGACTCTTCTGGTTCACAAATGACTCATCATCTTTTTTTAACTGGACATATGAGATATTTTGAACATTTTATTAAAAAAAAAAAGAAAAAGAAAGAAATGATGGCATAGGGGACGCAAGTTGTGTGATGGGAATTCAAGTTCTTTTTAGTGAGTCATTGAATCATTTGAGTCTTGACTCTTTCAGCTTACAAATGACTCATTGGCTTTTGTTTTTTTTGTTTTGTTTTGTTTTGTTTTTTTTTACTGGGCAAAGTTCTGCAATAATTTAAATATTTTTTGACCAAATGATGACATAAGGAACAAGTCTTGGGATAAGAACTCCAGTTCTTTTTAGTGAGTCATTGAATCATTTGGCTCAGCTTACGAATAAGACTAGACTCTTTGCAAATGACTGCCTTTTTTTTTTTTTTTTAAATCAACAAAGTTCTGTGATATTTTGAAAGGGTTTTTTTTTTTGTCTTGAGATGGGAATTCCAGGTCTTTTTAGTGAGCCCATGAATCAATTTGGCTCAGCTCACCAATATGAACAGACTCTCCTGCCTCCCAAATGACTCATTACCATATTTTTTTGAAACTGGACAAACTTTGCGATATTGCTTTTTTTTTAAATAAATGCTGCCAAGTCAGGGGATGGGAATTCCAGTTCTTTTCCGTGAGTCAGTGAATCATTTGGCTCAGCTTACCAATAAGAGTCGACTCTTTTTGCTCACAAATGACTCCTTGCCATTTTTACTAGACAAAGTTTGCAAAGTTTTTTTTTCGAATAAATCATGACATAAGGGATGCAAAGGAATGAAAGTTTTATTTGATTTAATAATTACTTAAAGCCCGACCAGGATATAGCGGTTACTAAAGATGAATTAATTCCCGTTAACCAACAGCTCAGACATTGAAAAGAGGTTTCCATGGAAGCATTTTGATTAATTTACACTGGAAGAGCAAAAATGTTGCCTACATCTAGAAAAAAAAAAAAAGAGAGAGGAAGGAAACACTGGGTCATATTTGCGAGTCAGCTCTCAACGCTTGGCTAAAAGAACCGACTCAGAGTCGACTCTTTCACGAACGACACATCAGTAATACAGAGCGAGGACGTGAAAAGACACAAAATGTGCAAGTGGACACGTAGTCTCTCTTCAGCTTTCATACAACAAACGTTGATTTGGTCCGGTATCTAATTTAGTTCTTATGAACTTGTTTTCTAAAAGTATCGTAAAATGGTCGAGCAAGCATCACAGTGAACACTCTCTCTCTCTCCACCAGGCTAAACTTTGCGATGCTTTGGGAAGGCGAGCTCATGATCGAAACCGTAAAGGTGATTGAAGCAAAAAAAAAAATAAAAAAATGCTGAAATCTCATCCCACACTGCACCCTAATGGCCACATAGTGTCATAGCTTTAACACGTTTTAATTTCATTGGCAGATTCATATCATGAACGCATGATACAAAGATTGCGGAGTAAAAAATATAGCATTATTAAAAAATTAAATCGACTCTCATCCAACACACGTACAAAAACACTGACAGAAAATGAGTTTCGGCTACTCACAAGACACCGGGATTTTAAAACGACAGGAATGCTAAGGAACGAGGATCAGCCAAGCATGCTAATGCTAACATGAACATCAGAGAGAAACAAATCCATGTTGTCAGACTCGAACAGTGTCGTTCTTATGCCTTTATTTATTTGCATAACCATAAGAATGTTTGGAGGATGTTGGAATCAACACTCCTGACATACGAGCTAATATATACACAACCTAAAAATCGCTTCAACCAGTATATACACAGAAACACTGCTAGACGGTCTGAAAATCAGACATTGTGGTCTCCCATGTCTATAGTTTATAAGGCAGCTCCAATACAATGGAAAGACCACTTTCTAAAATCCGCCACGCCACTTTTTTGACCCGTCGGCCGGCGCAACCGGAGACCGTTCCTCCTGCGGTACGCGACAGTGCTTTACGTTAGCAGACCTACAGCAGTTGGTTGGAGATTTCTTTTTTTTTTGCACCTGCGAGCTCGTCACCTTTGCACAGAAGTCCTGGAACCTAAAGAAACGTTCCCTCGAGTTCCACCACGCCCATAACCACCAGCCGGGCTCCTCTCGCTCAACCCTCTGCCCCCTCTCTGTCGCTTGCCTTTGGCTTCAGGTTCAGAATCGCTCAGCTCGAGGTCGGGGCAGTACCCGTCGCTCTCCTGGTATCCTCCACTCTTTGGTGCTCGCTCGGCGGCGCTCGGTGCTTTGCCGCAGTTTGTCCGATCTTTGTTTTTATGGCCGTTCTTGTTGGCGCTCCAGAGATCCGCAGTAGTCCGTACCAGGCTGACGGTGGCTTCTTTCAGGGTTCTGCTGAAGTGCTCCATTGTGGATTTATGAAACGCGCCCGGCTGACCTTTCCCAGAGTGTTTCTCGCACGTTCCCTGCTCGGGTGGAGTCGGGTTTCTCTGAACCACAGGCTTCTCCATGATGCCGTTGGATTTCAGTGAATGCTGGTGTGGTCTGTCCTGCTCGGGCTTGGCCGAGTGGCCGTGCAGGGCGGCGTGTAGCGCCAGAGGCTTCCCCGTCGGCTTGGTGATGGGTACGATGCCGTTGGTTCGCTCCTCCCTCGGCGCTCGGCTGTGCTGGAGCTGAGGTTTGCCCTGCCCTATCCCGGTCCCGCTCACGTCATACACGTTACTGCTGTTATCCGGGCTCAGCGGCCCGTTTCCCGACTTGGTGCTGGTTTTGCTTTTGATTTTGAGTTTGATGGTTATCCTCGGAGGAGGCGGGAAAATCAGGTTCTCCACGTTTGATGACACCGGCAGTTCTGCACACATTCAAAACAGTGGATTAATCGTAAAATAGTGAAAAGTTTGTACGTCGTTAATCTTTTACTAGTTTCCTCTACACTGCATTGTTGTTCTTTATTTGCACTTATTGCTGCTCATTGTATCAAAAATTTAATCGACGCTATTTCCGACATGCTTTTTTAAACACTGTCTGTATTTCAATGTTCTCAGGTTGGTTTTGGTGAGACGACAGAAAAGAGCGAGCGCTTCCTGGACTGTCTTTATACTAAAGAAAAGGCGCAAAACCTCATTTCACGCAGGATATAACACAATCTTTACCAACACGTCAGTTCACACACTGAAATACAGCGTGATGTTTCCAGACACATGCATGTACAGTCTTGACGTGACAAATTCAATAGGGACTAAAATCTTAGAGATACTCCAGTAAGAATTACTCCACCTCCCTGTGAAAGACTAATCCCGTCTGAATTTAAGACTACACAATACCTCTCATTACTGCATAGGAACTGAGTCATTTTATTTCTCTAACTCACGGACGTCTATGCTGCTAGTGGTGCTTCTGCCCTTCTCACCACACCATTATGTTGTGGGTTGTGTTTAATGTTTTGTATTGCACACTGCCATTTTGTCTCTCTCAAGTTTCGCACTATATGTTGTTGTTGATTGTGTTGATTATCTGCTGACTCTGACTTCTGTAATGTCGCACCAAGAGAACGCCTTGGAGAACGCCATTTCGTTCTACTGTATGCTTGTTTTACGGCTAGACTGACAATAAAACTCTAATCTCTCTAATCTGAACACATTCTTCATGTTTTTTTACCTGCAGCTTGTTCTTGGTTCATGAGTTTGACATGAAGGTTGAAGATCTGCTCCTGGACTTTACTCTGAGACAGTTTTAGCTTCTCTCTCCGACTCACCATGTAGCACAGATTCCTCACCTGGGGGGGAAGAAAAAGGGCAACAGAAATGAAATTAAAATACACTCTTAGAGACAGGCATGTTTGAATCAGACTACAGTGGCGTGGCGTGACACTGACCCTCTCCAGGTCTTGGCGGAGGTGCATGAACATGCGCATGCGTGTGTGTATGCTGTCCTCCTGCGGCTGCCTCAGCAGGTTCTCCTCCTCCTCTTTAGGCGGCAGAAGAGCTTTGTTAAAACTGCCCTTCCTCTTCAGCTTCCAGTACTGGTAGATAAAGTCGAGCAGGTGGAGAGGCAGCCCCAGCTCCTGCGCCACCTCGTCCGGCTGCACCAGCTTGTAGAACTCCTCCTCGAGCTCTTGGAGCTTCTGCGCTCTCAGGCCCACCTTCTCCGTCTCTGTAGGGGGTTTGTGTCGGGCCGGGCTCAGACCGGGCTCGCCCGCTTTGGGCTTGCTGTGCTTCAGGCAGTAGGATTTAAACTTGACCTCGTCACCTTCGTCCAGGATGGTCTTCATCTCCAGGTTGTGCTCGAAGGCGCAGGTGACGTGGAAAGGGATGGTGCAGTTCTTCACCGAACACTGAAAAGGATTAAGGAGAATTAGACGACTAGCTTACAGAAGTTACGGAAGTGTCAGACGTCGGACTTCTCCTCACGTCTTACCTGTATGCAGGCTCCGGTTTTGATCTTGCACAGGCTACAGATGAGAGACCAGCGGCTGGGTGGAATGTGAGACAGTTTAGTGATGGGCTCCATCCTTTCTGGACATGCAATGCTCACCTACACACACACACACACACACAATGGCATTTTTAGCAGACGTACAGCATCTAAAACCTAAATTATACACATCAGCAGTACCTGGGAGGGTTTTAACTAATAAGAGCTTCTTAATCCTGAATATAAGCTTTGTTTAGACTCAAGTTTAAATTTCAAAAGCATTCACCATTCACAAACTACTTCACTTTCACAATCTTTATCAACACTACAAAAGCTAAACACATAACTGATCGTGTTCTTGCTACCAGGAAACTCAAACCGTGTTACTTAACAGCGACAGTGTAAAAAAATTAGTCGCAAATTTATTCTGCATTTCTGAATAGAAACCAGTCTAATATATTTTACACACACACCGGCTACGATTACAACAATTTACACTAACCTGTACGAATTCATGTGTAAGCTTTTGAAATCAGGCCACTTGTGTTTTTACCAAGTTTTAACTTACTTCTCTTTACACAAAACCTCATCCAAGTCTGATATTAAACAGACAGCGAGAAATACAGTTTGAGACTCGCGTTTCATATTTGAACAACAAATCAGGAGCTCTGTTTTTTGAAAATAACATAGAATGCACACATTATCCATCCATACAATGATGTTACACGTCTTCTGATGTTACAACATTAAAAGCTACTGTGTGAGAATAACTGCATGAGTTTTATAAAAGCTGTTTCCCCTTTTTATTTTAAAGTTTGTACGTTCGCTAAATATATCCGAAGAATTTAAATTTCCTGTCAATTCCTGTACCTCATCTACCTTAAAGTGTTAGTTTGACACCAGTGTAACCTCATAATTATTTAAAATAGATTTAAATCGCTAATATGAGCTACGTAAATGCACACACACGCACAGAATAAACATTTCCACAGCTATTATTCTTCTATTTAATGGCTTACTGAGGGAAAATTCACCCACCTCATTCACTTGGGATGAGAAATTTAATTAGGATTAGCCTCATTTTTAAAAAAAAACTCTATTCTGACTGGATTTTTCAAGCACAACAAATGTTAATAATAGATTATTTTGCTCTATATACGCTCTATTTCTGTTTGTTTAAATTAAATCCGGTCGTACCTCAGGTATCCAGAGAGCACAGCTGACGTGTGCCCACTTCGTTCCCGCTCGCGTGGCCTTCATCGCGCCTCCTTTTTTGGGACACAGTATACACTGCGGGTTGATGCCGAGTACACATGTCCTGCACAGCCAGTTTCCATCTGGAACTTTCACTATGCCATAACAAGCCTAGAAACATGGGGTTATAACAAGAAATACACAGAAATTAACTAGAGGCCGCCAATATCCTAGTCTCGTGTAGGTCTGGTTAAAGCCGGGGGTGCCAAAACTTTTTGACCACCCTACATTTTTTAAATTCCAGATGTATAATTTTACAACGAGTGTAACATTTGAATATTTTATCGTATGTCAGTAACTTATGCGTAACATAAGTGATTTCTTAACACACCTCTTCAAAACGTCAGGAGGTGTGTTTCAGAGGACGCGTCTTATTACGCCGTCATATTCAACTTGGAACGAGACGTAAGGAATAAAACACAACGGGGTGTGCTGTTATAGGAAAATAATCCACACCAGGATGGTGTGATACGACCTGACGTGAAGCAAAGCAGCCTGTTTAATACCTAATGTGTGCACGTGAAACAGCGACAAATGTAACTGTAAAATCTGTAAAGCTGTTTTTTTGACAATGTCTGTTCTTAAAAGTGCTGAACAAATTAAAAAAAAAACGAATTGGATTAAAATGTTTGGCGATTTCCTTCACAGCGACGTTAAACACACTGACGAGCTCCGTCTCTCTTTAAAACTTTCCGCCGTTGTCGTGATTGATGTCATGAACTGCGTCTCAAACAGTATTTAGTAGTAACAGTAAATAGTTTTTAATCGTATTTACACTTTGATTTGTTTTTTTTGGTTTTTTTTGCAGTACAGATGTCAAATTCCTTTCTGCATTCAAACTTTATTTGCTTAAAAACAAAGTTTGTTTAAAAGATTACTCCAGCACCTTTTGATATAAACTCTATCCACTATATCTGTAACGAGTGTGTCTGTGATTACGTCTAACGAGAATTACGACACATTTCCCTGCTCTGAGAAAAGGACTGAACCTGTTTACTCACTCAAACTCACTTATAATGGAAGTCTAGAGACAGATCTTCCTCTAATGTGAAGCTCTAAATCTGTCAGATTCATCCTTTAAGACGTAGAGCTGATTTTTCAGAGGGAAGAATTTGTACTTGTGGCGTGTGAACACCACAAACATTTCAGGAAAGTGTGAAGTAACTGGAATAACTACAGACTTTCTCTCATGTCTGTCTACTTCTTACACCTTCACTGTTCCTGTGTAATGGCTAGAGGTCTGAATTTGTGTTTTATGGTCACGTAGTGTAATCATTTATTAACTCGAGATTATTTAGTAAAATATTAGTTAATCATCTTTCAGCATAGGATAATCTACACTCTGCAGGGGCAGGTGTGTGTGTGTGTGTGTGTGTGTGTGAGAGAGAGAGAGCTCTCACCTGATGAACACATATGTTGCACTTGTCGCAGAAGACCATGTCATTGCCTTCCTCACTGTCGGGTGAGCGACACACGTCACAGATGACGTCCTCGTCGTACTCGATGCCCAGCCCTTCCTCCGTCTCGATGGCGTGGTTCATGTTGTCATGGCACTTTCTTTCAAGAGCCTCCATCGTTCGCTCCATGGTCAACTCGTCCAACATCCCTTCCCCTGACACACGTGTCAAAGCATATTTATTGACTCCATTTTGGATCATTTTTCATAATTTTACTGACTAGTCTAAAATAAAAGGTAAAACGATGAATATATTTAAATGCACGAGCGTTTAATAGATATCAGGGAGAGGACTGACCCATGTGCAGCAGCTCCATGTTGAGGTGTCGTAGCCAGTACAGGTCAGTGTCGTCCAGGTCGTACCTACACATGGCCTCAGCCAGCTCTTTAATGTTCACGTAGCCCGTCTCTGTGCAGTCCT
Organism: Pangasianodon gigas; assembly: GCA_022758105.1. NCBI lineage: Eukaryota > Metazoa > Chordata > Actinopteri > Siluriformes > Pangasiidae > Pangasianodon > Pangasianodon gigas. Next base: position 1,879,458 of record CM040455.1, on the reverse strand, counting down.
GACTCCAGCACTGGATGTATTTCCTCGGCCTGGAGAACAGAATCTCCTTCGGCCTCTCTGCCATGACCCTGCAACAAAACACACACACGGTTAATTCCATACAAATACACACGCAGTGTGTTAATGCAGTAAAATACTGGGGGAGTGTTAGAAATGGAAAACATGATGACACTGTTTATGGTGTAGAAAGTGGAAAAAACAGAGAGAGAGAGAGAGAGACAGACACAGAGGAAAACAGAGACTGAGGAAGAGAGAGACAGACACAAGAGTGACAGAGAAACAGACACTAACATGAAAGAGGAACAGACAGATAGAGAAAGAGAGACAGAGAGAGAGACACTGACCTGACAGAGGGACAGACAGAGGGAGAGGGGCAGAGAGAGAGAGAGAGAGAGAGAGAGAGAGACTAACCTGACAGAGGGACAGAGAGAGACACTGGCCTGACAAAGGGACAGAGAAAGAGAGAGAGAGACACTGATCTGACAGAGGGACAGACAGAGAGAGAGAGAGAGAGACTAACCTGACAGAGGGACAGAGAGAGAGAGAGAGAGAGAGAGAGAGACACTGACCTCAGAGAGGGACAGACAGAGGGAGAGGGGCAGAGAGAGAGAGAGAGAGAGAGAGA
>CM040455.1:1832560-1878733 GCA_022758105.1 Pangasianodon gigas | reverse complement strand
AGAGGGAGAGGGGGAGAGAGAGAGAGAGAGAGAGAGAGAGACACTGACCTGACAGAGGGACAGAGAGAGACACTGACCTGACAAAGGGACAGAGAAAGAGAGAGAGAGACACTGACCTGACAGAGGGACGGACAGAGAGAGAGAGAGAGAGACAGACAGACAGACAGACAGACACAGATACTGACCTGACAGAGGGACAGAGGGACAGAGAGAGAGAGAGAGAGAGAGAGAGAGAGAGAGAGAGAGAGAGCAACTGACCTGACAGAGGGATGGGGAATGGTATCAGGGCTAGCCAGGACCTGCACTCCTTTCTCCCACTCCTGTCTCCACGTGTCAGCCAGCAGGTAATAATCATCAGGAGGGATGTGGTGAGAGTCCGGCAGCTTCATCGCACTGATCAGGTCTTTCCTGAACACCTGTGAGTACCACATACACATCACCACATGACCAGAGCAATAAACACCACATGACGAGTTAGTAAATAAACCCGGTGGGCACGGAGGCTGATTTGTTCTCTGTTGAGTAAATGATCATAAAAAACGCCAGGGAAACAAGTGCATCTCTCCGGGTTCTCACCTCTGCTGGCTTTTTCTGAGCAGAGGCGGGGGTTCCGGGTTTACTGCCATACTTATTCGTAGAAAAGGACGTTGAGGGACCTGGAGATGAGGAGAAAATTAAAATAAGAGACAGCCACGAGAACTTCAAGTAGAATTTACGAAGTTCAGTTGGTGCGAGTGATGTACTTTCCTAAAGCCTGGATGATACTCGCTTATAACTGTGTGTACACATACGCAAGATGGCTGCCGCACGTATCCTGCGGTGACCTGGAGCGTCACTTTCACGTGGTGCAATATCGACATAACCAGTGGGGGAGCTGTACTACGATGTGACGTCACGTTAGCACCAGAATGAGAGAAATGTAATCTCTGTATTAATGAGGAGATTGATTTAATGGCGTATCATCTACGCTGTTTCCACCACGTTGATAGCGTTAATTTCTGAAGACGTGCACAAGTGACACTCCAAACAACCTTGGGACACGCGACCAATAATAGGCATAATAATAACTAAATAGTAGAATTGTATATTGATGCTCATTGCACATTATCACCTTAGCAAACCTTAAAGAATAAAAAAAAAATCACTGTATTTGTACATTTAAAGGGTGTGTGTGTGTGTGTGTGTGTGTGTGTGTGTGTGTGTCTTTACTCACTCTCATTGTCTGAACTGTCACTACTGCTTGAAGTCCTGAGTCGTTTCATCCTGATGTATCCTGAGAGACAGAAAGAGAGAGAGAGACAGAGAGAGAGAGAGGGGAAAAAAAATAAAAGAGTGAGAGAGAGACACAGACATGGGAAAAGAGAAAGAGAGAGAGAAAGACAGACAGAGAGAGAGAGAGAGAGAGAGAGACAGATGGGGGAAGAGAGAGAGAGGGAAAAAAAAATAAAAGAGTGAGAGAGAGACACAGACATGGGAAAAGAGAAAGAGAGAGAGAGAGAGAGAGAGAGAGAGGGAAAAAAGAGAGAGAGAGAGACAGATGGGGGAAGAGAGAGAAAGAGATGGAATTAATTTTTATTTACTTCAATTTGCTACACAAATTAGTGTAAAAATTCAGTACAAAATTAATTTTTTTGCAATTTACATATAAAAAGCCCCAAAACCACAAGTGCTCATGATTTAAACTTGTTTGTTCGTTCATCAGCTACAACTAAAGTAGACAGAAAAATGGCAAAAGACAAAAAATCCACAGTGTGATGAAGTTAAAATGGTTTTAGTTTCAGCTTCTGTTGCCAAAGCCAGCACTAAATAAGGTATAAACTACTGTGTGTTGTGCTGTTATAGGAAAATAGCGTCACTGTTACCACCCTGAAGTTGATTATTTTCCAATAACAGTACGTCCTGAAGTGTTTTATTCCTTTTATACCACAGCAATTTGCTAATGTTTACAATTTTTTCGGTGGATCGTCCACAAAACAGGTTAGTTCCTGTTCTCACTCACGTTACATCAGCTTGTCAAAGAAGCGTAAACTCCACTGTCCTGAACGCTGGAGACTCCTTCCACAAACATTAAAGAAACCTCTCCTAACTAGAGGAAATGAATCTGACCAATCAGAGTGGAGAATTCAACAATGTGGTGTAAATATAGATGAACAGCTCGAACCCAGAACTCGTAAATGAACCGAATCTCTGTCTTACCATAAATTTCAAGCCGTAGAGCAAGCTAGTGTATTCTCTCAGCCTGCGTCCGTCATCCAAATCTCATTCCTGGAAGATAAACACACATGGAAAGGGTTAAATCATGGGAATGGGATGGACGCTGTATGGATGATGGAGTGCAGAAGGATTACACGAGTGTGTGCACATTTATTATACTCCGCTGTAATTTCACTGAATAAATAAATATTATCTCAAGCTTAGCCCTCTCTCTCTCTCTCTCACACTCACACACACACACACACACACACACACACACACGTTTATAGCTGCGTTAAGGTAAGTGAGACCAAGAACTAACTCGTTTCATTGACGTTCTACGACATTAAATCTAACTACAAATTAGGGCTGCAGGATATTAACTTATGATAACTTGCTAAATAATGCGATATTCGGTACGATAATGCTATAAGTGTGTAAACTCAATTTAAATTATATTTATATATATATTTGCGTATTTAAAAACTGAAAATGACATAACCAACATGCACATTTCATGTTCTTTTGAGGAAAAGAAAGCATTCTCTGCTAGCTGCATCACCTTAAACTTTGACTTTTCGTAACTTTTTGAAACATTAAAATCATTCAGCTATCGCAAGCCCTTGCAATATGCATATTGCGGTATTTACATCTGCGATATTTCAATAATTTCGATATATTGTGCAGCCCTTTTACAAATGGATAAAAAGGAGGACGTGTCGTTCGTTAATAAATTAAAAATGGTAACCGATGGCAAGTTGCTGTGGCGTAAGAGGAATAAAACACGTCAGGACGTGCTGTTAGAGGAAAATAATCCACTTTGTCAGGCCGCATCACACCTCCCTGTCGTGGATTAGTTTCCTGTAACAGCATTTTACATTGTAAAGTTTGTAAAATATAAATGGTTACTAGGTTAATATCTACAAAGCTGCATTTTTTTTTTTAAACATAATAAAAGGCCTGGAGTGAACGTCAAAGTGGCAGCTGACGAAAAGAAAAATGATGTAAATCACGTGAACAAAGTGCACTACAGACGTTAAAATTTTAAGCTACTGTTTCATCACCTCAGTAATATAAAGAATATGTAACATAAATGTTAAAGTCAGAATTGCAGCTAAAGCAAACATTATTTAAAATTAGATAAATAATTTATCAACAAATTATTTAATATAGGAAATACATTTTTAATTATATTTGTTGCTATGCACTACAACACTTTAAAAACAATACTAAAATATTTAATAATATTCATTATTTTATTATTTTTATTATTCTATATTAATAATTTTTAATAATTTAATGATTAGTTTTAAAAATAATTTTAGATGATTTGTTACACTTTTTCTGTTAAACTTTTAGTTATTATTATTATTATTATTATTATTATGTCATGACAATTATTAATAATAATTAATACATTAAAATTAATAAAATTAATAACAATTAATGAAATTAATTTTAAAATACGGTTAAAAATACTACTATTACTAGTAATAATAATAATAATAATAATAATAATAATAATAGTAGTAGTAAAAAAATATGTAAATAAGGTTTAATGTCAGAAGTGCATCTAAATGCAACATTATTTGATTAAATTTATTAATTTTATTATTTATACTACTACTACTACTACTACTATTAATAGTAATAATAATAATAGTTTATTTATTTTTAAATTAACGCATTTTTACAATTAACCTCTGATGACTATACAATACCTTTTCCCACCAATTTATTAATTTAAACTTTATAAATGTCTAAACTTTATATGTTTACCTGTTTTAACTCTTTTGAAACATCACTAAAGTCAATAAAATAAAACGTCCCTCGGTTTCACACACACTCATCACAGTGAGCACTTGAGCATTTGGAGGAGCATCTGCTCCTGACGCACAGACACACACACAGACACACACACAGACAGTGAAGCAGTGCTAGAGGATTGACTCGATCCGTAAAAGAGTCAGAACAACAGACACGGAGAAACGACAAGCCGCTCATCAGGAAGCCATTTTAATTTAAACAAAGAGACAGACAAGAAGCCGAGAAGAAGAAGCGTGCAATGTGTATTAAGGTTAATAAAGCGCAAAATAATACTATTTGTCCTTAATATCCATTAGAGCAGAGGAATTCAAACTTCTCCCCCATGAGTCCCAATTTTTTCCCAGTTTTTTTGAGAACTCGCTCCTCGAGCCGGAAAAAAAAAAAAAAAAAAACCTTTATCAAATGATTACCTTTATTTAAGAAAAATAAGAAACATACATCTGATACAATCCTTTTGTCTAACGTCCCTCATGAACCCATGAATGATTTCTGAGCGTCGCAGGAGGACTGCAGTCACGCTGTCTGTGCTTCAGAAAAGCAGATAAATGATTTGGAGTTTATGGGATTTAATACACATTTACTATGAATTAATTTTATAATTAAATTAACGTTATCGACTTTTCTACACAGTAAATATTATATAGGCTCCGTCCTTACGGTTTCTGACGGACAACTCTTTTACTTTTAATTCTTTTAAACGCATTAATAAAGCTTTCTGTGCAATGATCATACACATCCAAGTCTTAAAACTTTCTTATAGTTGGACCGACATCAACGTTATTTGTAAAAGTGTTCGATTTTACACATCGCTGTAGGCATATTGCATGTTTTTTCTCCTATTTTCAGCCTTTTTTTCCTACTTTTGGATGAAAACCGAAAGTGCTGTTTATAAATATAGCTAACTGATGTTATGTAACAGAATAACACACTCGAGATTGTGTTGTTATATGAAAATAAAGCACACGGGGGTGGTGTGACGCGGCACAATGCGCAGCTGAGTGCCTTTACCTCAAAGTGCACTATTTTTGCCTAACAGCGTGGTCTGGAGTGTGTTATTCCGCTTATACCACAGCGATTTGCTAAAAATTACAACGTTTAATTTATTAATGAACGACAAATCACACATTTTAACAGTTTATAGTTAGATTCAATGTTGTGGAACGTCTAAGAGACAAGTTAGTTCCTGTTCTTACTTACGTCATAGCTGCGATAAACATTCGTTCTCTCACCAACCTCTCTCAAAAAAATCGCGCCGAAAACTTTTTTAAAAATTTCACCGAAAAACCGACTGAGACTGGAGACTCCTTCCATAAATGTTAAATAAACATCACTGATTATGCGTTTTACTTACTTTGTTAAACAAAACGTTTTTTTTAAAAAATCCATTTATTTTTAGTCTTAGATTATGTGGAGCGTCCGCTGTACCTGTCACAAGTTCCTGTGAATGAGGTGTTACTATAGAAACGATAACGTATAACGATAACGTATGAGCGCATTAATATAAACTTGTCGTTCATGTTACAGCTCGAACTACTCGTGCTGTTATATACGAAAATAATGGCCACCTTCCTACCAATCAGATTCGAGCATTCAACTGCGCTGTGGTATAAATAATTAATAGTTAGCTAGTTATGTCTGACACACGCACGACTTTATTTCACATTAACGAAAAAAAATCTCTATCATGACAGAAAGCAAGAGCGCCACATCAGCGTATCTTTCAACGTATTTTTCGCTTAAAACACCTGCGCAACTGTCAATTATTCTGGATTCACGTGTCGATTGGCTCGCCTGCTGTTTTTATTAGAGTGAAAAACGAAAACTGTTCTTTTGGCATATTTTTTACGCTGTTCAAATTCGAAGCTGCTATGCAAAATTTGTAAAGTCGAACAGATCTGAAATGTTCATTTATACGTTTCTTTTTTGGTATTTTTCACCTCACTTTACAAATGAAATAAAACCCGCTCTTATTTCAAACCAAGCTAGCTAATTTAGCTAGCTAATGCACTTAATGTCATTAAGAACATGGCCACTAATAAAACCTGAGAAACGTAAACAGAGTTCAGTGACGTCGCTGGACAAAGAAAGAGACAAGGACGCTGGAAGTATGCCGTCGCTCTTTCTCCTGCCAGTAGCTCAAACGCAAACGCAGCTGACAAATATGTTTCTGGGATACGTATCGTACATCCTTGTATCGTACAAAAACAAATAGTATCTAAAACTAATTTCTTATTTGATGATAGTAACAGAGAATAATCATTAAATTAGCTTTAGTCAGTTTAACTAGATGTTAACATTAATTTTTTTTTCGCCATCACAGTTTTGTTCTACAATAATTTCTGAAAAAAATTATAAACATAAATGCCACATTATTTGCCGTTCGTAATCAGAAGCCACATTTAATCAGCACAAAATAATCAGCTATTACTTGTGGAGTTTTTTTGGAATTAAACTAGACTATTTTGTCTATTACAGGGTTTGACTTTTGATTACTACTACAACTACAAAAAACCTAATTTATGATTTTTTTTTAAAATAATTAAATATGGAATATAAGTATAAACTCATATCACCAAATTATGTACTGTAACTCATATAGCTGTGTAGCTGTAACCACAGGAGCTCAAAAACAAAGCCATAAAAAGAAGGTACAACTTCTTGTTTTCTTGAAGGCACCACTAGTACTTTTGTGGGTTTTTTTTTTTTTTTTTGGGTCATGGTGCTCGTCAGAGCGTCCGCTCGACACAAAAAGAAAACGTTGTGACGATGAATGGAAATTTACGAATCAAAGAGGTTGAGTCAATATTAAAGAAGAATCTGCACGCTTGAGAATGTTGTGGTTGAAAACGGGAATTTCAAAGTGACCTGTCAATCAAATGAGGGGGTGGAGCAAAACATTTAAAAAACCATATTTTTTAACATAAGACGTGTGAATGACGGCACTTACAAGAACATTCCAGAAACAGAGCTTAAGAAATAGACCTTTTTACAGCTCTGAGTGTTTTTTAGGGTTGAGTATATGAACGCAAACAAAACCACAGGCCAAATTTATCACATATGAACAAATTTTTTCGTAAATTGTTCGCAGGAAATATGGTGTTTGTGGAAATTCATGTAGTCGTAAAAAAAGTTCATATTCTACATTGTAAAAGTGTAAATTTCCATATAAGGAAGTGCTCTTTCGCCATTGAGTCGTCACTTTGTCATTCTGAGCTCTCTTTGCCTTTTATGGAGTTTTGTGGGCGTGGCTAAATGTGAATACACCCTGCTTTGTTACTAATTTACACCTGATTGGCATTTATCAACATGCGCACACAGAAATTTACAAAAGTTTTCCTGATTTTGTCAGGAATTTTTTTTTTAATATTTTGTTTACACACAATGACTCATAAATGACTCGTGATATTTGATCAAATTTAAGTTAATTTAGAAAGTTTGCAATCTTAAAATTTTGTAATATGAAGCTTTTTTTGTAGAGCAGGATTGTAGAATTTTACTTGAGGAAGGAATTTGTGTACTTCTGCCGTCTCTAACTACAGGATGTAGTTATTTTTTCCCCAGAAGGGAAATCCTTGGACACCGGAAGTGGGAGGCCATGTTGGGGGAGCCATAACCACGCCCCCGATCCAGGAAAGGGGCGGGGCTTCATACGCCTTCCTGAGTCTGAAATTCTTTACAAATGACTTACTTTAGTTTAGAGCTGCTTCTTTGGTGTAAATAAATAAATTAAAACATTACAGCAGCCATTTTATGCCGCGCACAAGTTTGGAAAATAGTTTTGAAGCTGTTTTTATGGATTTTTTTTACTTGATGTTAAACTAAATAGCGTTAAAGTAAAATAAAGATCAGATTTCAACACAAGAATCCAACTCCATCTTAATCTGTTGATGTTTACTAAGTTAGATGCGAGTTTAGTTTGTGATTTTTAATCATTATTAATGAATAACTTGTGTGTAAAAAAAGCGTGACAGAGCGAGGCGCCATCTTGAACCGGGTTGCCAGGTCAGTATCAAATCCTCGTCATGTATGCGGGATATTCAGAGATAACGAACATACTTTATAGTCCGCAAAATTAAAATTTTAATTAAATAAACTTAATAATGTCGCACATGTGAACTTATAATGCAAACCAACAATAATTAGTGCACTTCAGGTAGCATGCTAAATCATATGCTAATGCTAACGCGGGATTTGATACGGCCTTGGCGCCAAACTCGAGCCGCCCTCCATTAACGACGGCTACAGCCTGGATAAAGAGTGAAATATATTCATCTGCACTAACCCTGTGAGCATTATTGTTCTCAGTTGTAAAAATAGAGCTTCTCGTCATGTTTTTACGCCTGGTCTGGTTGAGGAGAATGTGCAGGTTCGGGGTAAACAGCGCTGTTTGGACGCGGAGCGGTGTGCACAGGGGCCTGGAGCAGCGCTGGGAAAACACGAGCAGCATTGTTCATGGAAAACAGTCTTACCTTACACCCCCAGACCAGCTCTGACACCCGCAGTACGAGCTCCGGATAGCTCTCCTCGCGTCACAAGTCCAAAATTAAGTGAATAAATGTGTATTGTTAAGATTTGTTCAGTTGCACAATGTCAATACGTGAAAAAGGCTGCAGCCTCCTTACCACCACCACACAACAGTCCTATTGTACAGGCCGGGCCGCAGGGTCCTAAACTCCGCCTCTTCCAAGGCCATGCTGGCCTGCGTTAGAGGGGTAGGTTTGGAAACAACCCTTTTGTATCAAACTCCTCGTTCACACCCTCAACAAATCCGGCATGTGTACTGATCAAACTCCCCGTTCACACACTCAACAAATCCGGCATGTGTACTGATCAAACTCCCCGTTCACACACTCAACAAATCCGGCATGTGTACTGATCAAACTCCCCATTCACACACTCAGCAAACCTGGCGTTTTTCTTTATCAAACTCCCCGTTCACACACTCAACAAATCTGGCATGTGTATTGATCAAACTCCCCGTTCACACAGTCAACAAACCTGGCGTTTTTCTTTATTAAATTCCCTGTTCACACACTCAACAAATCCGGCATATTTATTGATCAAACTCCCTGTTCACACACTCAACAAATCCGGACTGTTTGTTTATCAAACTCCCCGTTCACACACATCAAACCTGGCATGTTTATCAATCAATCAAACTCCCCGTTCACACACTCAACAAATCCGGCATTTTTCTTTTCTTTTTTTCTCCTTTTTTTGTTTTTATCAAAGTCCCCGTTCACACATGCGCCAAACCCGGCTTTTATCTTTTCTTTTTGTTTTTTAACCAAACTCCCTGTTCACACACGCACCAAAACTGGCTTTGATAAGAGAGAAATAAAATGTTCCATGATGCCTCTGATTGATTACTACTAAGTAGGTTATTCAGTATCAGTACCAAAAAACCAAACCAGAACAAAAAAAAAACCTCAAACATTTGAAGAAGTGGTAATAAATGTGACAATAAAAGAATCTTGTATCTTGTATAAAGTGTTTTGTTTGCATTTCACCATCACTGCTACCGTGTTTGTAGCTGTCCTATGAGTTCAGCCTGTCGGTGGATTTTAGACGAGTGTCGTAGCAGCGCTCACGCTGAGCTTTTAATGAAACGTTTCACACACAGACAGAACTTTGTTGTCGACCATCTTTGTTCACGATGGCACAAATTCAGCTTGAGAGTGATTGTGTGCTTTCTAAGACCACCGATTTCAACTCATGACCAAAGGATTTTTATATGAGGTGCGATTTTTAATTAGCAAAATCGGGCCACAGAAAAAAAAAACGTATACTGTACATCGTGTAGTCAAATGTCTCAGTTTAGCTGCATTTTAATTTTAATGGTGACTGTGCCGATTGCTGATTTGCGTAACACTGTGTGTGTGGTGTTCATGCAAAACATCAACTAACAGTAGGCTTAATTAAAAAAAAAAAAAAAAAAAAATGTTTTTGCTGAGTATAAATTTCAACTTTCCTTAAAGATGTTATGTTCTGACGTAATGAATTAGAAGCTGGTTTGGTTGGCTTGGAGAGATGGATGGAAAAACATGCCTCAGACCTTTTAAAGTGGTTTGAGACTCTGTACACATGTATACGGATATTTCTATTTTTAAAAGAATTCCTTCCCACATGAACATGCAAACTGATATGATCGTGCATCATAAACTGTTATGCCAAATGCCTCAGGAATGACGTTAACAGCTGCATAAAGAAGATGAAAGACGGGGAAACTAGAACATCGCCAAAAAGTGATCAAAAAAGGAATTACTGAGTGACCTGATTAGCAGAAGTGATGAACAGAGTCCTAGCACGTTCATAAACACACACTATAACCACGCACAGGTTCATGAACATCACAGTTAAAATGTTAAATATTTGTATAAGTGGCCTGACTGTCTTGAAATGTATTAAGATCGGCATTGTGATGTTTGAACTCTTATCCAGATATAATCCCGATACCCATGATCCATGAAGTGGCAAAGTGGAAAGGGCGTCGAGATGCAAGTGTGAACGCATCCGACAATCAAAACTCCAACACGTCAAATAATAATAATCATAACATCATGTTAATAATAAGTCATACAGTAATAAAACTCTTGCAAAGAAACTTATATTGATAAATCACAGTGTACATTCATTTCTACAAAACTGCCTCATACAAACCAGAACCGATAAAACGTACAAAAGTACGTTAAAATATCACAATGTGCTTTTTTTCACCTGTACAAAACAAACTGCGTTTGATCACAGGAGTAAAACGTTTTCGGGATAAAAAGAGGGGATGTAAAAGTGACAGCTTTACAGAGCAGTACATTCAGGTACATCTGATTGGCAACACATCAGCTTTAGATATCCATTTCTATAAATAACTCATATGATTTGTCCTCTTTTTTAAAAAAATTAAAACAAAAACGGAGGATAAAGTGTCCAAGCAAAAAGAGAAAAGGTATACAGCATCAAACTACAGAAGTAGAGAAAAGGAGAAAATTAAGATTTTCTCGTTAAAAAAAAAACTCTGTTCTAACAAGTACGATTCCTGATTTACAAACGAAGCACATATACAGACAGTGACGAGCTGCACTTACGGATAAATAATTATCTACACACTTTAACTTATTTTCAGCATGACTCACAGAGCAGTGACATTCAAAGTTTTTTCACCGTTACAAGAATAATCTTTCAAGAAAAAATTCAAGAAAATGGAGGATAAACAGCATAAAAACATCTAACCTGCGAACACGTAACCTAAAATTTAGCAGCAGTACCAGTAAAATAAAAATAAAAAAATAAAATAAAATAAAATAAACATTAAATAGTTGTTTAAACCAGGGGTTGTCAAAGTTTTTGTAGCCAGGGAGCCATTTTGATGTTTAAAAAAAAACAAAAAAAACATGGATTTGCTCAGTACAGATTTAATTTTATGAACCTAATCCAAATATTTAAATATTTAGACTGATTTAAATATTATCGAGCGTGTCCTTTTCACAGAACACATTTTTATAAAAAGTTTCATCATCGGTACTTTTTTTTTTTTTTTATTCAGGGAAGATCACGGAAACACACTCAGATCCGAGCATCGTCTGAGTGTGATGGTCTCCGAGGAGGTCTGGAGCCGCTTCTGAGTGAACTCCAGTGAGAAAGCAATTCGACTCACCTGTAAGTGAATCGACTCGCCTGCAGGAAGTGAATCAAACGCGCTGTGTGCTTCGCACTACGGACAAAAAGAGGAAATAAACTCTGGATGCGATACATAAAATGTTTTAAACTAGTTATTTATATAATTATCTAGTCATTTCTTTCATGTCGGCTCTGTGTTCTGTGTGCTGGGGTGATTTTTGTGATTTCTCTGTGCACTTGATAAAGTTTTGTTTCACTTTTTTCCATCGCTGTATTCATCGCCAATGAATGAAAGAGTTACGAGGACATTTTAAGCTCTATACACACACTGAATCACACTGAATACACAGAGCAAAACTGATTCTTTTGATTCGTTTCATTCATTTCACACTCCACATAATGATTCGTTTCATTATATGCAGTGTGAAATGAATCAAACGAATCAAATGAATCAATTTCGCTCTGATTCACTCCTCAAATCGTCCAGTAGCGTACTGAGTTATTGAGGTTTGCATTTCATTCGGGACTAATACCTACAAGAACTCGACGATTAATATAATAACTTTGATAATGGTGGTTTGTAATTTCCACCACTGTGACCTCGTGACCCCTAGGGGTCCCAACGGGTTTAAACCAACCTTTAAAAGGTGAGAGAGAGACGCGAGTGGACTCTGCGCCTGCTTCATCACTTTCACCACTAGATCATGAACTCCAGCTCACTTCTAGTTTGTAACATCGGACATAGAAAAACGTGTCTGTTAATAAAACTTGGTTTGCTTTTGTTCCAGTCACAGTCCCAACTGCATGTCAGCAAAGTTGAAAAAGTTGTCGACGTCCTGCGAGGCTGAATTTTTATTCTCAGAAACAAACACCTGTACATAAAAAAAAAACAAGAAACAGAAAAGTACCCTGAGCGAGATTTCTACAAATATTAACATCCACTTTTTTTAATCCATCGCTGCTTATGATGTCATCAGCATGCGACTCGGAGTCCTCCCCCCTCTGAAAATCCTGACGCACCAGTCGGCTTCCTGACACGAAAGCGACTGCGTATGAATTTACATACGGAAAAACACACAGCGTGTTGCGCTGTTTTAGGAAAATAATCCACGCTGTTATATAGCAGTTACTGTTACACGCCAAAGTTGATTATTTTCCTATAACAGCGCTTCCTGAAGTGTTTTATTCCTCTTACGTATTAGCAACTTGTCCATGATTATAATGTTATCTATTAAAGAACGACACACCATACTTTTTTTTTATCCATTTATAGTTACAGTGCAGCTATTATGTCATGTTACTGAGTAAAACAAACTCCGTGCTGACACTGGAGACTCCTTCCATACACGATGCATAAACGTCACCGTTGAGAAAGTGGCGTTTGTGTTGCAGCTGTACGAGAATTTTTTTTAAATAATACAGAAAATGTAAACATATAAAAGCAAGAGATCAAATTTTTGTAATTATGTTCTTATTTTCTAGCTCTCTCTATCGTGACGTCACATCACATTTAATGGTTGTTGAAATTAATCCGACTTTCCTAGCTGGAAATCTGTCATCGTGTGGCGTTCCATTGCACTTTTCCTAGTAGGAAGGATATTCCCAGTTTCCGAGTTTAATAGGAATCCCAGAAGTGTGCATTTAAATGAAGATTACACGGAGCTTTGCCTTTGGAAAACTGTAACATGGAGGGATTTTAGTTGACCCGGCTAACACTTCAACAATGTTTCACCCAATGCTATGAGCTTCAACACAACAGCTTTCGTACCTGGAAGCGGATTGGTGGGAGTCGGAGGCGCATGCTGATGACATCACAGAGCCACAAGTGCTGAAATATTTATTCAGGAACATGATTTGTTCTGTATTTACCTTTGTTCCTTGGAACACCTCATTCGCGATGATCCTGCAGGCTTCCACCACGCCGTCTCCGTTCAGCTCGAGAGCCACGACGGGACCTACACACACACACACACACACACACACACACACACACACACACCATTAAACCAAAACAGGAAACTCAAAGGACACACAAAGGCAGCAAGACGAGCAGATTTGCTGTACCTTTACTTTTCATCTGGTGTGCGTGTGTGTGTGTGTTTTAATTTAATGTCCTTCACCTACTTTAACTTTCTCACACACTTCAGAATCTCACCGCCTGCTGCACTACACACATCAGCCGAGGATCTGTAGAATGTTTTTTTTTTTTTTTTTTCGGATTAATTAACTAGCGTGTATGAATGACGGAGGATCTTTTCTTAATCAGGACACGGGTTTGTAGAAACATGGATGAAACTACACAAAATGAAGTGAAACAAAGACACTAACTATAATCAAATATCATCTTTTACGTGCGATTGTGAGGACAGAACACCGCAGCTCATATCCGAAACAGTTCCCCAAAGACTTTCTGACTTTTTGTCGAGGAAAAAAGCGTGAACTAGTTCCTTTCGTTTACTCTGTATTAAAGGAGCGAGTGATTATATTTTTATATTCATATTTTATATTCTATATTCATGGCAAGAGCAAGGTTATAAATAGATAAATATATAAACAAATACAAAGAATTATATTCACAAACACAATAAAATAGAAGACATTTTAAATAGTAAGAAAGGATTTATAAGTGTAAAATATTCCATTGATCAAGTTATAAATCTCTATGAGAGGTTTCAATTTATTCGGGATAAATAAATAGTCTAAAATTCTCTCTATGTGAGGAACAAACCGCTGTGTGTTGTGCAGTTAGAGGAAAATAATAATCAGCAACAGGGTGGTGTGATGAAGCGTGTGTGAAACTTATATTTACAGCTTTACTGTTACAAAGCGCTGACACTGGAGACTCCTTCCAAGCCGTGCTGTTATACGAAAATAACCCGCACTTTCTGACTAATCAGATTAGAGAATTGAGCCACACTGTGGAATTACGATGTTATATTTAGCTGTTATTATACAAATCTTGCCCCACCCATTGTTTTGGGGTTTTTTTGGTTTTTTTTTTAGGTCTTGAAGATCGATTACTCAAATGTTACATGTGCTCAAACCTCAACTTCCTGTCTCTCCGCTGCTACGCCAAGCTTAAAAAACAAACTGAGATCTGAAGCATCATGGCGTTAAAAAAATAAAACCCACACCTCTCATTACAAGAGAAATTATACGCTGTGATTTAATAGTGTCGAGTCTGTCGCTGTGGTCAAACGGAGGACGTCTCTGACCTTTAGCCGTCCACTCGGTGAGCTCCTCTGCGCTGTTCTGGAAAACTCTGTTCACGTCTTCAGGACGCATGGACACCTCTTTGGTCTGGATGAGGACGAAGCCCTTGACAGTCGCCTGCACATACAGAAGAAAAATTACAACAAACGTACTTTCCTGTAACGTACGTCAAATCTGGAGTAATCTCCCGAGACTGGGTTTGTTCTTGGTTACTATGGCAACTATTCCTATTTAAAACAATGATCAGCTTCCTTTTGCTGAATAAATGACATCATTACGACTTTACAGACTTAGAAGTAAGGAATAAAACACTCAGTGTTGTGCTGTTAGAGGAAAATAATCAGCGATGGCCTTGTGTGATGAAGTAGTGTTACTCTACCCGTCACGAAGCGGATTATTTTCCTATAAACAGCACATCCTGAAGGGTTTATTCCTCTTTTACCGGAGCGAAAGCATTTGCCAATGATTCGGCTACATGTTTATATTTATCAAAAGATTTTTTTATCCATTTATAGTTACCTTTAATGTTCCGTGAAACAAGTCAGTTGCTGTTCTCACTTCTGTTTTAGCAGAGCTATAAACACCAGAGTGTTCCCTCACCATCCTCTATTTTTTTCTCTTTTATTTATTTTAAGAAACCACAAAGTAAAAACTCCTTGGTCCTGAAGATGTCAGAAAATATGCTCAAAAATATGTGCGACCCCCCCCCCCAAATTAATAACTGTGATTAATAATCTTGAGTTCGATATGGACCAGATGATTGTGATGAAGATGTCAGTGTTTGTCACGCAGCCCTGACGAGGCTGTATCGCATTTCTGACGTGGTAAAGCAACAACACTAGATTAAGTGCTGCTTTTCTCATGATGAGTAAAATCGAGGTGTGTTATATCTGGATGCTGAAATCATTGCTGTAAGTTTCCTCTTTTGACAAAAGCTTCCTGTTCTCAAAAAAAAAAAAAAAAAAAAAAAAAGTCAGTTAAAAGGCACACACCGCAGAAAACTGAAATTTTCCTCTTTTTTTGTGATGACTATGAATGAAGCGTACATCAATACCATTTCCCGAGCAAACACAAAGCCAGGTTTCTTAGTGCTCATGGATACTCGTGTTATTTAGCTCTGTTTAATTTGTGTGTCCCTGCGTAAGCGGACGATGATACGGTTCCCTTTTTTCCCCCTACAATGAAACATTTCATTCTTGTTTTTTTTGGCTCCACCATGTATTCGTTCCTGCTCCCAGCTCTTAAACCAGTCGAAGCTTGAAGTGCTTGTTTTACACAAATACTAACGACGCAAAACAGGCCAGCGGCGACGTTATAGACCGTGACGCACTAACGCCACATCGCATACAATCAATACTCAATCCCGGATTTTATTTAATTTTATTTACGCAGGAAAACAGTTGATTTGGCGACAAAATGGAAATAAACGTCTCATTTCCAAATGGGAGCTTTTGTACATCATCAGTGTTTTTTTAAAAAAGTTTTGAGCGATAATCAGATTTATATGTCTTACTAACAAATACGCGCTGTCAGAATTAATTATTTAATACTTAAATATTAATACATACATAAAACCCCTTACACTTGAAAAGCGTACACTTTAAAGTCTAATTAGATTAGCTTTTTTTTTTTTTTCTCAATAAATCATACTAATTTTAAATGAATGCAGTCGTAAATAGAGCACTTCGCGCTCTCTCTCGCTCTCTCTCTCGCTCTCTCTCTCGCTCTCTCTCTCACTCTCTCTCTCACTCTCTCTCTCACTCTCTCTCTCACTCTCTCTCTCTCTGGGTGTGGTAAATGGACGAAACTGATTTCATTTCCCAGTGTGGTTAATAAATGCTGCTTTCTGTCAATCTTTCAAAAATGAGACTACACCAAAACACGACATCAGCCTTTTTTTTTACAGCTTTAAACATTTTAGTAAAGGAGTAAAGGGAAGTTAGAGAAGTTCCACAGAGGAAGACGGAGCATGTGATCATATTTCATGTTAAAATACGTTAAAAAGGTCAAAGAAACGGCTGAGAATTTAGAGGAAGGTCTAAAGGTTTACAATAAGTTTAAAAATAAATTACAGTCAGAGCCTGACAGATGTACATTAGGTTAACAGAAGTCAATTCTTTATTCTTGCTATTAAACAAGATAATTAGTTTGATGTATTTTTGATTTAGCAACTTATTTAGCTTCTATTTTGCTTTTATCTCACCACGTGTCACTCGTGATCGCAATTATTCCACTTTAAATCCGTTTACGGTGCTTATTAATTCTTATTCAGTTTTGAATTAAATCCATTTTAATCATTTTAGTAGCTCTAATTCCATTTAATTCATTTCTGGGGAGGAAAGAAAATCCAGAAATTCATTTAATTCTATTCTAATTTCTGTTATTTTATTTTCTTCGCCCGTTATTAATCACGCTTTTCATGCGGATTTATTTGTAAATCTTTCGTACGTGAGTTTTCACAAGAAATTTGGTATTCATTAAAATCCTGTAAATTCGTCAAAAACATTCATTTCCTCATCATGCTCCTCAGTGTGTGGAAATTTACGTAAATAATTAAAGAATAAAAAAAATAAAGAAAGCAAACCAACACAACCCATAAATTAAAACAAATAAAACTAATCATTCAAAGTTAAGAAAAGAAATGGCGTGTGTAAACGGAGGACGAGTCGGTCTGTCTGCACAGAGCCGTAACCTGTAAACAAGCGTCTCAGCTAACGCAGGATTTAGCGCTCGCATTAACATTAAAATATTATTAAATATTCGTATTGGTATAGACATTAGTCAAAATAACTTCCACTTCTGTTTTTCAGTCTTTACCCTGATCGTTCATTTCGTGCTCCCAGCTGTCTGTCCACATTACCTTTTATGGAGTTTTGTGGGCGTCGCTAAATGCAAATGAGCTGTGTCGGGAACGCGCTTTGCACTTTACGGGTGATCAACATACTCACACGGGTACGAAGAAAACCAGCGTTTCTGAAACTTTTGTAAATCTGGCAGAAAATTTTAGTTTGGATTGGTTTACGCAAACATTCACACACAACTTTACTAAAAAACTGATAAACAATAAACTGAATTTCACCACAATAAACGGTGATATATTTTACGTTAAATCTCTGCAGCACCAAAAAAAAAAAAAAAAAGTTAATAAAATGTCTCTTCTCCAGCATCAGTCTACACCCCTTACCTCATCGATGAGCTTCCGAGCGTTGGCCGTGGTGTAATCTCCAGCGAAGAAGACGAACAGGCAGGACTCCTCGCTCTCCTTTCTCCTCCCTCCTTTGGTCAACGGGACGATGCTGCGGTTCTTATCAGCGGATATGCGTACGCCCTTAAACTCCGACTCGGGATCGGGAAGAGGGACGTGCTCCAACACGGCGGCGTCCTCAGCCATTAGACTCCAGTTGTTCTCTCCTGAAACGGGCGTGAAGTCGTGCACGTTGCTCCAGTTGTTGTTGAAGATGCTCAGCCCTGCGTCCTTGAAGTGGAAGGCCAGCTCGGGGTAATAGTACTGAAAACAGCCGAACTTCATGCCTGTAGAAGACTCGATGATGGGCTGCGTGGCGCAGCACAGAAACACATCCATTTTCTTGCAGTCCCTCGTGCGGAATTGTTGGCACGCCACCACGCACTTAACGTCTCTGCAATCCCGGAAGAAGACGCTGCCTTTGACGGGGCCGAGCACAATGCGGCAGTTGACGCAGTCGTCGATGGTGACCGTAGCCGAGTGGTCGAACACGTAGATGTTGCAGTTCTCGCACTCTTGGATGGTAAACTGCTGACCGTTCAGTTTTCCGGGCAGACGGCCCACGGTGGTGTCCTTCAAACCGGTCAGCATGAAGTCTTTGGGATCAACCTGCATGACGAGAGTCAGTCAGCAGCGTTGGTTTAAACGTCATCTATATTTTATTGTTCTGCATTTTAAACATGGTTTCACTTTCAACAAGAGATGAAAGAAAAGAGCAAGCACTTCCTGGAGCGTCTAAAATCTAAAACTAAAAGTGAATGTGTAAAACTAATCCAGTCTGAATAGAGCTTAAATTCGGGTCGATCTGATACGGTGCATCAGTATCAGGGCCGATGCTGGCCCGAAATGCAGACGCATATTTTTCAGGTGAATCTGCCATCATGCCTCGCATTTCTTAAATGTCAGATGAGGTACTTGACCACAAAACGTGGCAGAACGTCGTTCGGTTGCTAAGGGAAGTCAGTGTCGCCTTTATGAGGGGATCCCTGACTCAGACCTCAAATCCTAAATCTGAGATGCGAGTTACTCCTGTGCACTTCACTCTAATGTAACTATGAACCTGTTGTTACACAGCAACACCAAGGAACAAACCAGCTACTGTACGAATGATATCCTATACATAATTAGATGCAGCTTAGAGTGCTTGTGTAATAAAATGACATAGGTGTTGGGTAACATTCTTAAGAGTTTACAGAATCTGTTTAAACCTTTGCCAGATGTTTTGCTTTAAAGGAAGTACTTTTATTGCTGATCGATAGTGTTGCCAGCTCCATGGTTTTCCCCTGACTGTTTTGGGCATTTTGTGCACAAATTAAAAAGTACGTGTATCAGTTAAAGTACAATATGTAACGAATAAAACACTGACTGGGACAAAGCATTGACACTGGAGACTCCTTCCATAAATAATAAACAAACATCTCCTTAGAGAAAACTCTTTTCTGTGGTGTGTCTGCCTTGTGAATGAGCTGTTACTATAGAAACAATAACGTATTAGCAATATAAACCTTGATTTGATTTAGAAAATAAAAAATCAGCCATCAACAACCTTCTGACCAATCAGAATCCAGAAATCAACAGCACCGTGATACGTAATGTTGATGAAAGGAATATGTAGGGAACCTGCACGTTTGAACAACATTAGTGTTAGATGATTCTTTGTAAATGTCACAATACATTTGGCTGTAAGTCATAAAGTTTAAAAGTGTAGAGTTTGTGAAAGAGAAAGTGGCAGATATTATTTTTATTAGGGGGCCAAGCACCAAAGGTGCATAAGCAGCCCATTGTAACTGTACCTTTTCTTCTTCTCATTATTATTATTATTATTATTATTATTATTATTAATACACCTCCACAATGGGAGCCTATAAAACATTTTGTATGCTTTTTATGAAATTCAGCACCGTGACAGACAACAGTGTCAGCTGCCTACATGACAGTTTTGGTGTACGCTGCTCAAGCGCTCTAATGCCACCAGCAGGGCAAAGTATCATAAGACCAACTCGAACAAAACTCACTTCTCAGATTTATGATAAGTGCGACGAATCATCCAGAATGACTGAATGAATTTGCCGGTGACATCACCAAGCAGGAAGTGAGGCAATATCTCAGCAATGGCTTGACGTATTGCCAATAACTTTAGTATTTCCTTGAGAACAAGCAATCATGGTTCTTCTGGATGTTCTCCATTTTATGGTAAGGGAAAGGGCCAGAAAAATGCTTTGCCCCTTAATCGCTGTTTGAAGCTTTATTTCTTCTTCTTTTGTTATTTTTGGGATGCAGATCTGGCAAGTCTGCTGCACTGTTCACGTGTTAATCCGACACATGTCCTAACCTTACCTTTAATCCGACATTAACACCTGTCTATCATGTAAAATCATGCAAGTCTTCAACAGACTAACATTGTCACGAATAAACAGATGAAAATGATGACGCCTCAGCAGGCGCAGTCAACATGAACCACACTGAAACGCTACCTGAGATGTGGTTGGGGAACTTTTGCATAACATTTTCTGTGGGTAATGAATGACACTTGAGATTGGCATCTGGTGTGAAAATTAAACTGCAGTTTAAAAGTGCATAAGGTAAGATAAGCCAAAATAAATAAAGATTGGGGTGTGTCTGAATCAGCTCCCTAGTTCAGTAGTTATGGCCTTGATCAGGGAGTCGGCCATTTTAAGGGCTGTCTCCATCACAAAATCCTTCCAGTGCACTGGAATGTTCGCTCCCTAAAAAAATCCCACAATGCACCACAAAAACCAGGGAAATTACATCATATTTCCTGAAGCCTCTCACTTCGAAATAAACTGCAGACAAACTCTCAGCCAACTTCGTCTACAAACCTAAGTAGCTTGTTATCTTTATTGTAGCTCTCAAATGATTACTTTATATTACGATTTTTTACTTTATTTCACATTCTATATACGGTTTGTTTGAGTCTAACGACTTTTACGTGATTAATGATTTGAAAAGTTCGCCTGCGATCCTGCTTGATCCTGTGTGATTAAGCTAACAAATTTGTTAGACATATAATATCAGAAAGATATCGGTCCTGCCTGTTGGTGCTAAATGCCAATGGTGATGTTTTACAGCGTGAGCACGTAGTCATGTCGCCGGAAATCAAATTGAGTCATCAATGTGTAGCAAGCAAGGGTCCTTAGCAGTGTACGAACTCGTGTACACTATCTACTGATTCACCACCTAGGGAACTAGGGAGCTGATTGAGACACACCCCATGTCTCTAATGGTTAAGCAGGTGGGTTTGATATTTGAAATTTTTGTTGTTGTTGTTGTTTTTTAAACCTTAACAAGGACTGACCCGCCCCATCTCCATTCACAAAGCCCTGACTCACAGAGTGTCTATAACATGACTGACAGAAGGCTCATCCAAACATAAACAAGGATTCCGGACCGGAAGGCAGTTTTCCGAACGGGTTTTCCCAGCCACTTAATACACTTCTGCTAAGACAATGGCTTGACCCATTATTTATTTATCATTTTCTATATATCTTTCAGGTTATTTGAACAAGAAAGAAATTGAGAAAATGGCCTATTGCACCTTTAAAGCAATGCAATCATGTCCACAGGCTTAACAATAGTTACTTCCACTCCTTACCTCCTCTTATTAAGGCTCATTAGGAGACAATATTAGCCGTATGTTTTGGACACAAGAGGCCTCATGACGCTAATTAGCTCCATCTATTTTTAGAAAGCTTAAACAGGAGGCTTATTCTCTCTCTCTCTCTCTCTCTCTCTCTCTCTCTCTCTCTCACCTTTTCCCGTTTGTCCCAGCTGTACTGTTTGGGTTCCTCTTGGTTACCGTTGGTGTTGTTGGTAGAGACCTCGGAAGCCAGCGTAGGGTCTTTATCCGGAGATTTTCTCCTTGATTTCTTCGAGAAAAAGCACCCCATGTTTCAAAATGTCACCAAAATAATTCCAAAATACCCCACTAAACACCAGCTCTTCCTCACAACCGCGTCAAGCTACCAAATCACTAACGCCCGTAACCCTGAGAGCTTCCCGTTTCTTACCAGTCACACAGCCAGCCAATCATCAACCACCTAGCGCTCGCGCACACACCCAGCCAATCACATGCTGTACTCTCTCCTCTCTCTCTCTCTCTCTCTCTCTCTCTCTCTCTCTCTCTCGTGACAATCATTCACCCTCATTTGCATACCGCACTCTGATTGGATGATACATGAGCGGTGAAAAGAATTCGGGCAAACCGTTCGAAATAGTGATTCTTCTTCTTTTTTTTTTTTTTAAGTGAGTCGAGTCACTAAAATGATTCGTTCAGATTTCAATTCACTTGCATGAATATGAATTTCAAATTTGTATGACTGGCTTTTCTAAATTTGTAAGGTTATTTCTTATCAAATGAGATATTCTGTGGAGTTTTGTCATTTGAAAAGAATTCGGGCAAACCGTTCGACAAAGTGATTCTTTTGAGTGATTCGAGTCACTAAAATGATTCGTTCCAGTTTCAATTAATTTGCATGAATGTAAATTTCAGAAATGCAGAAATTGGTATGACTGACGTTTGTAAACTTGTATGGTTATTTCTTCTTAAATGAAACATTCTGTGGAGTGAAATGTTTTATAATTTGAAAATTAGCATGTTATTGCATGTAAGGAATCAGGATTGATTCAACACTTTATTTACTTTTCCTGTAATTCTGCATTTTTAATTCATTTATTGATTCATCTTCAGTAACTGCTTTATCCTGGAGCTGGAGTCTATCCTGGGAACACTGGGTGTGAGACGGGAATACACCTGGAATGGGACGTCAGTCCATCGCAGGGCGCCATGCACACAAACATTCACACCCAGCATTCACACCTTCATATTTAGCATAGCCTGTCACCTACAGCATGGTGTTGAGAGGAGGGAGGAAACCAGAGAACCCAGAGGAAATCGATGTAGACAGTGAGAATACTGTTAAACTCTACACAGAGACTAACATGATTGAACTCTGCTGAAGATTATCTTCTAGCTAGGTTTCTGAATGTATACTATTCACTATTAACAATTTGTCTACATGGGTGAGAATTGGGATGTATTCAAGGAGGTACTTAAATCATCTTTCTTAATCTATAAAGACTAATTCGGACTCATCTTGACCATTTCTTATGAAATTAAACATCCTGATCATTCCATGTAAGTAACATTTGCCTATACTTTATAATTAAGGACTGTTTCTACATTCCTACATTTACTATCAGTTATTTTTATTTATTTATTTTTTGCAATTTGAATTATGAAAGTTTAATTGCCCTTTAAATGGCAGTGGCTTTCTCAGACTGAACAGAACTGAAACAAATCTCTAACAATGCCACCACATGAAGACACAAAGAGATGTCTGACACTCTTCTGAGGTTTAGATGAAACAGCGTGGTATGTTCAATATGTTCTTTGATTATGCACATGTATAGGTTCCTAAACACCTTTTGAGTCTCGTTGATATGTTATGCACAAATACGTGTGTAAAATAAAGATAAAAGTCATGTTAAACACAGATAAAAGTAATGTTCATGCTTGAAACATTACTTTCCACAAGTCATCCATTACATTTTATGAAAAATATACATTTTAGTTTGTTACCTGAACTCATTCACCCCCCTGAAATACTTGGAACATTCCACATGTCAAGAGTCACATGTTCAACAGGAAGTTGCATCATCCCAATTTTCTGAAGATCATGCGAAGAAGAAATTCTTTTTTCCTTTATTTTCAATGACCATGTTGACTGATGAGGTCACTTTCAAAGTACAAACCTGTTACCCAAATTATAGATCAAAAGGAAATTATTCATTTTTAAATTTTTTTTAAAAAAGTGAAGCATTAGAAAGTCCTTAATGAGCACTAACTGTGGATGCTAGCTAACCACATTTTGTATACATTGAATTCTATGCTAAAATTATTGACCCTGTTGCTTATTTAAGAGAGAAAAAATGCAGAAAAGAAACCTTGTAAAATGTGAGTTAGGCTTACACATTTGCTAAAAACACAAATATTGTACATATATATATTTAAAAAAAATGATAGAAAAGTTACATTTAACAGTCACAAGCACTAAATGACCCTGTAATCCTGGGATCATTATCCGGTGTGTTGTAAGACAGCGCCTCTGCTGGTGATGATTCAATTGTCACCATGTGAGAAGCAGAGCTTCAGCTCAGCTTTCATTTACACAGATTTCCTCCTGGGATTAATCATCATGATCTACTTCTGGGGCATCATTTAGACCCACGGTACTTCAGGTGGGGTCCCAGGACCACAGGGCAAGCAGCAGCAGGATTAATTTAACTACAATTACTTAAATACTACTACTACTACTACTACTAATAATAATAATAATAATAATATAGATAAGATAAAGATCAACTTTAAAATAGTGTATTTTGAGTATGGTTTAAATTTCTATGTTGAAGATAGTACGTGTTTTGTCAAATACCAGTATTTTGCCAACAATTACAGTTTTTAATTCATTAATAAACGACACTTTGCACTTTTCTTATAAATAGATTTAATGCTACTGAACATCTGCGACACTCGATTCTTCAGGACAGAGGAGTTTACGCGTTCACGTTTCTCTGTAACATGACAAGCTGCAGTTTAATTTTTTGTCTCATTAACTTAAAGTGAGAGAGAGAAAAAAAGAAAAAGAAGCGCTGACACTGGAGACTCCTTCCATAAAATGTTAAACAAACATCTCCTTACAAAAAAAAAAAAAAAAAAACTTCACCATATCAACAACATACACTTCTCTTATATATAACGTCATGTTTTTAACCCGTTTATTTTAAAGATTGGTTTATGTGGAGCGTCCACAGTACACGTCCCTGTGTTGATTAATATAAAATTAATTAACAACTTCTGATTATTATAATCAATGCATATTGTCTGTCATGATTTGGTTGTTATGGTTATTATTTAGTTATTATAGTTATAAGACTGCTTGTCTGGTTAATTAAAACAAAAGAGGTTCATTTAATACTCATTCAATAAAAACAAGAATAAATAATATTAACTTTAAGTGCAGTTTTACTAAAAAACTAAGAAGTGTTGTTAATATGATGCACAAGTGTTGTTAATATGATGATAAAATCATATTTTAACTTCTCTAAATGTATTAAAAAACAAAAAGCAGAACATTATGAACATGCATTAACAGCAATCCAAAATGACATGTGCGACATTCCCAATCAGCATGAGAGGAATGAGACACAAACCGCATTGTTGCCGTGTGTGTGTGTGTGCGTGTGTGTGTGTGTGTGCGTGTCTTTGAGGGACCAAATGAATATCTGATAGTCATTTGTCTGGTCCATGTGAGGAAGGTCCTCATAATGATTGTAAGACAAACGTGTGTGTGTGTGTGTGTGTGTTTGGACATGTGTATCTTAGAGCCTAAAGAATGGAAGTCCTACACCTGGTTATAAAATACCCTTAAAAGGAAGTTACGCAAGTCTGTTCTTGGAATTCCAGAAACGTGTGGAAGGTATAGAAATATCTCCGCATTCTTTTCTGACAGCTTGTGAAGTTGTGCAATGTTTCTTTCTTTATATGTCACGGGCTCAATGTGAGACAAAATGCACATTTCAGGTTTATGTAAAGAAATATACATTTTGTATATGAGTCAAAGGGTTTTCCATACATACATACTGTACATAAAAACATACATACATTAAATAATATTCTTTAAAAATATCACAGAGATCAATTTTTACTTCTATTATGACCTTAAAAGTAAAGTACTGTACACCACCCTGGTTGTGTTGCACCAACGACGCTTAAATAAAATACATTTTAGAGTTAATCAAGGATTTGTCAAGCTGAGTTTTGTTTTTATTCCAGTTTCATCACTTGATCTCCAACATCTTAACAAAAATCTTAACATCTGACCCGGGACTAATTCACTTATTCAATGACAGATAATCCTAAACTTTTTCATTAAGTCAACTCATTTCACAATCTGTCTAAAAAATGCTGCTACAATTTAAATGACCGAAGCAGCAGGATGAAAGATTAAAGATCCACCGCAAGGTTTTATGTCTCGTGTGTTCTGAGGTGCTTTTCTGCTCACCACGGTTGTAAAGTGTAATTATTTGAGTTACCTGTCAGCTTGAACCAGTCTCACTGGATGTTTTTTTTTTTTTTTTGCTGAGAGAGACTGTTGTGTGTATCTGAAATACTCACAGATGCTTCATGGTCATGTAGTATTCCTTTATCAGCTCTGGCCTTAACTCTTTTGGTTGTGCCTGTGTTCAGCATTGGATTTATTTGAGATGTCAGACTCCACAGTAGTGCTTAAAAGTTCATATGAAAGTAGACACTCAAGGCTTTAAGAATTTGCAGTTTTTCACAAGTATTTTTTTTTTTAACCTAGCCTACTAGGTTTAAATTTTATAATTTCATTGTGGCCGTTGTATACGGTGTTTTACTATCAAAAAAGCTTTAGTTGTGCTGTTTGTTTTATCTCTGTATCAATGTCATTGTGGAGAGATGAGAATTGTTTGCCCAGCAGGCGGCTCACACTCCTCCCTTCCCCATCTCCCTGCTCACCAGCAGCTAAACATAGAGTCATGATACTCTACATACAGAAACCCAACAGTGTCCTGTCTAATCGTATAACACACTTGCGGTGATAAAATAATTCTTTTGTTTATGCTGATTGAAAATGTCCAATAAGTTGATTTCCATTCCACCGGAACGCCAGTGTACCTCGAGAACACGTCACTGTTCAAAGGTGACTTTAAATATTAAATGTTTAATATGAAATCCACCAAATCTTGAGAGATCAAAGTTTTCAGCTATAATCCAACCTGGAATATTTCACAACCTGGAGCGTATAGGTTGAACAAACTGTAACTTTATTATATTAAAACTATAGCTCTATCAGCTGTGAATGATTTAACAATATTAGTTTTAACATGTGTCCAGTGGTTTATAGGACACACAGCTGATGAACAGTTTGTTGAAAATGCATTTAGATTGCTTTTGTAAAAAAAAAGAAGAAGAAGAAGAAGAAGAAGAAGAAGAAAGAAACGAGCAAGTTATGGTTCACTAGACTGTCACTGATTAAGAAAATTTTTTAAATAGCCTCACATACACCAGAATTTGCTTCTTTTATAAACGGATATAGCACCAAAACACAGGAAATTATCTTACTAAGTATTTTGGGAGCAAACCCAACTTTAAATGAGTAAAAATGTAATTAATTATCAATCTATAAAGGGTATTTAGTCAGAAGGTCAGAGTAAAACTGTTAGTTATTGCTTAATCCCTCATATTAAAAAATGCTGAAGCTGAATTTTAAAGATTGCTTTTGGTGAAAAAAGGAAATTGCAAAAAAAAAAGAATAATTTTAAGCATGAAAACTGATGACTCCTTGTTTCATTTTGCGCAAAGGAAGCAAGAGAGCATGTAGAGGAAACATGAACGTCCTGTTTGTTCACGCATATGGCTCAGAGTCAGTTTACACATTAAAAAAAAAAAATCTATTTCACTACTAATACATACTGTATATTAAAGCAGATATGAAGTAGGTTCCATACTCCATGATCAAGTGGAATAAATTTAAATTTTAAAGGTGCGGTAAGTAAAATTTGAAAGTGTTTCTAGAGCACTAATAATATTATGATCTCAAAGATAACTTAGTACAGTTGTGATTATTAACATGTGATATGTAATATATATATATATATGTATAAGGCTAGATTGTTTTCATTTTCCATTCTTTATTTCTCTTTTCTGGTCCTGATATTAATGCTCCCTCCATTCCCAACAAAGCAGTCTAGCTCCGCCTTCTTTCCTTATAAGGGAACAATACATGGTAGTGTTAATAGAGGGGGTGGAGTCAGTTAGATAATTCCTACAAACTGCATTATGTGCATTATGGGTATTGTGTATTGCAATGCATTATGGGATTTCCTAAGTATGGACATAATTAAGATGACATTACTGCAATTGTGAAACTGTTTAAAACATTTATAAATATTAAGGACACAAATTAGTCTTACTTATTTACCAACATGTGTCTGGAACACATTATTACATAAATACATAGTAGATGTTCGGCTCATAATCAATATATATATTATAATTTTGTTGATTAAATTTTTTACAATTCTGTTGATTAAATCTTTAATGCTATGCTTCTTTCTTTTTCTGAAAAATATAAATCATTTTTTTTACATACCAGTTGTCCAGTTGTCAATAATAATTTCCTTCTTCTTCCTCTTTATAATAGATTTATGATTATTATGCCTTTTAAATCGATGCATCGATCCAGATCATCGGATCGTCACACCCCTAGTCCCCGCTGTATGCTGTACCGCACATTTCTAAATAACAAAGGATGTTTTTTGTTTCTGTAATTAATAAAATAGTAAAGTATTTCAGAAATGTGGTATGTTATAGGATACTGAGAGGTATTTCTCAGGAGATGGGTCTCAAAAAAATAAACACACACTAAAAACATAATTTAAAAAATAGCTTTATTCCCCCTGGATGAGAGGTAATGAGCGCAGTGTCCACATGGGGGCGCCATGCTGACGTAAACACTTCAGCTCCGGGACCGAGTCTCATTTAGAGCTGTTTGATTCCAAAGATTTGGAATCGACTCCGATTCCAAGAGTCGATTCTATAGAACACATTTCTCAGTTCCAGAAACATAAACCGCAAGACAGGAAAGGAGATCTTATTAAATAAGCAGTGCATTAATAACAAAGCAGATGTAATATAATCTCATTATTAAATAGATAAAATAAATGACAAAGGATCTTTATATGATAGAGTTTGAACATTTATTCACCCAGTTTGAAGAGTTGACGCTTTACAAATGACCTTAGCGCCTTAGGATTGGAAGCTTTAATATGCTTGAGCATTGGTGACCTTGTTTTATTGTAAGCCATTGTACATTTTTGTCATATATGTTTTTTCTTTTTTCATAGTTTTCTTTAAGCAAATTAATTTCTGTGTATGGAATCGACTCCATAGCTTCGGAGTCGATTCACAACTCCCAACGCCTGTAATTGGAGATTCGAATCTCTTTGAAATCGATTCTGAAGCATTAGAGTCGATTCCATACGCTGAAACTAATTTCACTGTTTGGAATCGACTCCACAGCTTCGGAGTCGAGTCACAACTCCCAACGCCTGTAATTGGAGATTCGAATCTCTTTGAAATCGATTCTGAGGCTTCGGAGTCGATTCCATACACTGAAACTAATTTCACTGTTTGGAATCGACTCCACAGCTTCGGAGTCGATTCAGAACTCCCAACGCCTGTAATTGGAGAGTCGAATCTGAAGCATTAGAGTCGATTCCATACACTGAAACTAATTTCGCTGTTAGGAATCGACTCTGAAGCTTAGGAGTCGATTCCATACACTGAAACTAACTTGCCGAAAGACGATGTGAAACTGTACCCCATTCACCACGCAGTATTTTGGCAAATTTGTTTCAGTGTATGAAATCGACTCCAAAGCTTTTGAATCGATTCCCAATCCCACAAATGAGTGCGATTGGAGAGTCGAATCTCTTTGGAATCGACTCCCAGCTCTAGTCTGGTTTTCTTGGCGATACCCTGCAGCAGTACCAGGGCCACGGCGCTTTAGCATCACGCACGATGGAGGCAGCCATCAGCCCGAAGGCGTGGAGGAACCTCTGGAGGAGCAGCGCAGGGCTTGCGGCTGGGATGTTGCTGTTAAGCCGAGCGGCTCGGGTCGGCGCGGATGACGGAGCGATGGAGGAGCTGGCCACGGAGAAGGAGGCAGAGGAAAGTCACCGCCAGGACAGCGTCAATTTACTCACGTTTATTTTGCTGCTGACGCTGACCATTTTGACTATATGGCTCTTCAAACACAGGCGAGTGCGTTTTCTACACGAAACCGGCCTGGCCATGATTTACGGTAAGAAATTAAGCAAAACAAACAAACAAACAAACAAACAGATGCACCCTTTAAACCTATTGTTATTGTTATTATGTATTAGCGGTTTCATATGAATGACGCTGACTAGCCTGCTAGCTGCTGCTAATCCCAACATCAGCTCAGAATCTGCTGAACACCAGATGACACTAAAAAAAATAAATGGAAATAATATCCAGAATGATCATATTTAATGTTAAAATATTACATTTAATTTTTAAGTCACTTTTTTCTGTTTTCTGGATTAGGACCCTGCTCAGCAGTTTAGAACGTTCCAGTACATTGAAGGCAGCATGAAGCGTTAAATGAGTTCCTAATGCTTCTCAACGCGACATTTGAGTATTATAGACTTTATATTCATTGCAGCTGTTTTGTATAAAAATAATTCAACAATTCTATATTTTCATGGCGCAATTAGCAAAGCAGTTCCTTGTTAATAATCTGATGTTCATT
Organism: Pangasianodon gigas; assembly: GCA_022758105.1. NCBI lineage: Eukaryota > Metazoa > Chordata > Actinopteri > Siluriformes > Pangasiidae > Pangasianodon > Pangasianodon gigas. Next base: position 1,848,262 of record CM040455.1, on the reverse strand, counting down.
TTTTTTCGGCTGAAGGTCCTTAGAGACCGTGTTGAACATTGGTGGTGCGTTCAAGTGCTCCTGTAATTAATGGTCAATCTGAGTTTAAATTTCTGCACAAGGCTGAAAGAGTGTTGAATTTAAAGCTCATAATGTCCAGACCCCAGGAAGTAGAGGGCTCAGGGAACATTTTAAATGATACACATTTGTATTAAAGATGACACAGACATTTTTGATACACAGTATGCATGATATTTAGGTTTGCTAGCAAAAGCAACAAAAATAGAGCCGCATTAAAAAAAAAACAAACACCCAGTGTCCTGGTGTTATTGGGAAATTATCAGTAAATATATTGGTGTGATGTTTATTTTCCTCAAACAGCACGTCATGAAGTGGTTTATTCCTCTTATACCACAGCAATTTGCCAACGATTACATTTTTTTTACATCTTTCTTTAGTTAGTTCTGTTTCATAATCGTTTCACTGTAAACTTTCTCCATGCTGTGGTTTTAGTCTGACTCTGTAGTGTTCAGTGTTACTCTGTGGTGTTTAATGTGACGCTGGTGTTGACTGTGACTCTGTGGTGTTCAGTCTGACCTGGTGGTGTTTAATGTGACTCTGGTGTTTTGTCTGACTCTGTGGTGTTCAGTATGACTCTGTGGTGTTTACTATGACTCTGTAGTGTTTAGTCTGACTGTGTGGTGTTTTGTATGACTCTGGTGTTGACTCTGGTGTTTTGTCTGACTCTGTGGTGTTTAATGTGACGCTGGTGTTTCATCTGACTCTGTGGTGTTCAGTATGACTCTGGTGTTCAGTATGACTGGTGTTTTGCCTCACTCTGTGGTGTTTTGTCTGACTCTGGTGGTGTTTTGTCTGACTCTGGTGTTCAGTATGACTCTGTGGTGTTTTGTCTGACTCTGTGGTGTTTTGTCTGACTCTGTGGTGTTCAGTATGACTCTGTGGTGTGGACTGTGACTCTGTGGTGTTTTGTCTGACTCTGTGGTGTTTTGTCTGACTCTGTGGTGTTTTGTCTGACTCTGTGGTGTGGACTGTGACTCTGTGGTGTGGACTGTGACTCTGTGGTGTGGACTGTGACTCTGTGGTGTGGACTGTGACTCTGTGGTGTTTTGTCTGACTCTGTGGTGTGGACTGTGACTCTGTGGTGTGGACTGTGACTCTGTGGTGTTCAGTATGACTCTGTGGTGTTCAGTATGACTCTGTGGTTTTCAGTATGACTCTGTGGTGTTTAATGTGACTCTGTGGTGTTTAATGTGACGCTGGTGTTTAATGTGACGCTGGTGTTTAATATGACTCTATGGCATTTATTCTGACTCTTTCTTCTTTCTTTCTTTCTTTTTGATGAGATGTGATGATATGTCAGAAAAGCGTATTGTCATGTAGTTTATCATGATATGGATATTGTATCGTTCAGCCGCACTGGTGAGAATGATGAACGTTTACGTGGATCGCGAGTGAGTTATGTAGAAAAGATAAATTTAGCTAAATATCGGTGCCATGAAGACGCAGTGATGTTTTCTGTATCGATGCAGATTTTTCTCAAGAAAAAAATCCTGATTCATCCAAACATGGATTATTTTTGCTTCACACAGCGAAAATGAGCGTGTGTGTGTGTGTGTGTGTGTGTGTGTGTGGTCTGTTCTGTTGCCTTCATGCATCATGTTTTCCTCCTGCGGTGGCTGGTGTTTCAGCATTAAGCTCTATTAGCTGGACTCTAGCCACAGAGAGTGTGTGTGTGTGTGTGTGTGTTTTCAAGGTCACTGCTGTTGGCTCGGAGTGTGTTGCTGGGCCTAACCCAATTATTAATAGTGCCCCATGCTGATTTACACCTGTGACCTCACAGCACACACCACACGCACCATTAACTTCCTGTAGTATGCGTGTTTGTGTGTGTGTGTGTGTGTGTGTGTCCATATGTGTGTGTGCATACGTGTGCGTGTGTGTGAGCCATTACATCGCTATTAAGATTAAAATCTCTGATAGGGAGGGAGCCCTGTTATGGGGTGTGTGTATATTTTTTCAACTCACCACCATATAGAGCTGCAAAGGAACAGTAAAACTGATAAACACTAAAATACCTGTAACCAAAAATGGGCAAAAAGTTTGATATTTTGTATATGTTTTTATTTATTTTTCACTCAGTTTTGTGGTTGTGTCCTATTAAACAGACAGAATTATTTATAATAAAGTGTTTTTTATCCATTATCTTGTAAGCCCTAATGATTGTAGTAATTACTTGTCAAATTTTAAGAGCACGAAAAGCAAAATAATTATTAAACGGTTGAATTCTCGAAACTGATTGGCCAAGAACGTGTGGCTTATTTTCGTGTATTTATATTAATGCGCTCGTTCTAATACGTTATCATTTCTATAGTAACAGATCATTCACAGGTGGACTCTCCACATCATCTAAGACTAATAATAAAACAGATAAAAAAAAAAAAAAAGATTGTCGTTTAACAAAGTGAAACGTATAAACGTTGATGTGGTGACGTTTTTTGTTAGGAGAGGTTTATTTAACATTTACGGAAGGAGTCTCCAGTGTCAGCGCTTTGTAACAGTGATGGTGCTTTGCAACAGAGGAACGTCTTCAGGACAGAGGAGGTTATGTTTTCTGGTTTCTTGGTGAAACGACAAGCTGCGTTTTTTTTTTTTTTTGAGAAAAAAGAGAGAGAGGCTGATGAGAGAACGACTGTTTATTGCAGCTATAACGTAAATAAGAACAGAAACTAACTTGTCTCTCAGAAGTTCCACAACATTAAATCTGACTATAAAAGGTTAAAATGTCTGATGTGTCATTTATCAATAAATTAAACATTGTAATCATTGGAAAATAGCTGTGGTATAAACGGAATAAAACACTCTGTATGACATCAACCTGGCGTGAATTATTTTAATATAAGTGCATGGTCTGTCTTGTTTTATTCCTTAGATAATGAACATCAGACGTACACTTCTGTGTGTTCTTATCTCAAACCACAGAAGTAGAAAATTGGGATGCTTTTTTACGCAAAAAAATTAGAGAGGATAAAATCGTCATATATATTTTTTAATCGTAAATATTAAATTTATGGATAAATTTAGTTTTTAACCCACTTGTTGCTGATATTTAGCTGAATTCACATTCAGTGTTCCACCATGTCTTGAAGACTTTCCCGTGTTGGAAAAGTTCATAGCTTTAAAGCACTGACACTGGAGACTCCTTCCATAAATGTTAAATAAACATCTAAATAAACTTTAAGAAAACTTTACCATATCAACGATTACAAACATTTTTTAATCTGTGTATTATTAGTGGACCGTCTGTTGTACACGGCCCCGTGAACGAGCTGTTACTATAGAAACCATAACGTATTATGTTTTAGAACGAACGCATTAATATAAACCTGCGCTACTATCAGAACTGCTGTGATAGAAAATTAATCAACACCTTCTGACCAATCAGAATCCATCCAGAGAGAGAGAAATGCTTGAACAGGTTCTCTCTCCGTGTGGTCAGGTTTGCTGGTGGGCGTGATCCTGCGCTACGGAATCCCCTCCACCAGTTACCACCATCAGACTCCGCCCAGCTGCTCCCTGAAGGAGGGGCCAGTCAGCACACTGCTGCTCAACATCAGCGGCAAGTTCTTCGAGTACACGCTGAAGGGGGAGATCAACTCCCGAGAGATCCACAACGTAGAGCAGAACGACATGCTTCGGAAGGTACGGTTAAAAAAAAAAAGAAAAAGAAAGAAAATGTTTTTCGTGTCTGTTCAGAGTGTCGCTATGGAGAGTGGTAACGTGCAGTGCCACTACGAAACAAAACATAACCACTTCAAATTAACGTCTTTTATAGCTATTTGTAAACACAGACAAGGAACATCTCTACATTTTAACCCTCATTAAAAGTTCCAAGATCCAGAGAATACGAATATGCATGAACATTCATGAATATGCAAATTTTAAATGTCCTTCTGCCGTCCCACAAAACTTATTCTAATAAACTAGCTCACGTTATTCATCGCGTATCGTCATTTCCTCGCCGTTTAATCTTTGGAGTTTGTGGTCAAAATTCGACCCCTTAAAACTCTTTATAAAGCATTTTTCAAATATTTATCAACGTCTTGGAATTTATTGGAATTTTCTTGTGCTTGGAATTGTTTTTGGAATTTATGCTGAGTAAATGTCACTTACGTGAAATTATACTGCTCTTTTTTTGTTTTTTTTTAAAGTGCAATTTATGGTTTATTAGGGATTCTTTTAGATCAAATACCAAATGTTGAGAGATTAGCAAAAACTGCTAGGCTAAAAGGTTTAGCTTTAGGAGATACTTGCTAAAAGCTTAATCAGGTTCAGAAGGTTAAACCCAGCTACATCTCAAAAAGACCCGAAACTAGTCGGACAAAATCTGTTATTCGAAACTAGAGACGAATACTTTTTCACTTGCACTTCTGATACACTTTCTGCGCTTACACTTTCTCTTTGTTTGCCAAAATCGAAATAGATTTAATTCCGATTATTTTCTTTATAACAAGATCTTAGCAGCTGTGGACTAGTTTTAAACTAGTCCAAAAAAACCACACCATGCGCAGACTTGCATTTTCCATCGACAACCTTGTTCCAAAACTAGACCAAATTGGTGTAAAACCCACATGTGTGTCTGTGAAAGAAGAGAGAATTTTTATTCCGCGTCCTATTACAGTCCGAGCCGTTCATTTGTCCTGCGACTCCTTTTCTACGGAACACCATCGGAAATTTAAACAAACTACCGAAAACTCAACGAAACCAGATAATGTTAGTTCTGTGTCTTCACACGCATGTGACCGGAGTGTTAGCAAAAGCCGAACCGGGCAAAATGTATTAAGTTACCATGACAACCTCAGTTTTTCTTCATCACGAACTTTAGCTAAGCTAGCATGCAGGTTTCAGTGGTTAAAGGTGTCCATCATCATCTAATAATAATAATTTGCATATTGGACCATGATTGGTTAATTTGTGACATCACAACCTGAAGACATGCACAACGCCACACTTCCTAAATCAGTTTTAATCCAGAATTGCTGAGAATAAAAAGAATTTCGCCAAAAATACGTTAACAAATCGAAATAATTAGAATCGGAGATTAATTCGTGAGGTCGTGAGCAGTCATGAAACAACCAATCCATTGCTAAGTTCAGTTGTTCTTAATGAAAGCTGCATTGTAGAGTAGATGTGATTATGTAAGGAATAAAACACTCCGTGTCATGCTGTTACAGGAAAATAATCAACAATGGAGTTACTGTTACCACCCTGAAGCTGATTACTTGCCTGTAACTGCATGTCCTGGAGTGTTTAATTTCTCTTATATTAGAGAAACATGCTACGTTTTTATTAAAGAACCATATGTTGTACTTTTTTTTTTTTATCCGTTTATAGTTACATTCCCTTCAGGTTTTTTTTTTTGGGTCCCAAAAGTCAACATTTAAATGTGTGTGTTTTATTTTGTCACTCTTGTGACACACCTTTCGAAGTTTCTGAAGGAAACGCCATATTTGGGCGGGACTTTGATTCTATCTACCGCGATAAAAACGAAACACAGAGTCATCGTTGTATTGCGAAGGACCTCTCATTGTCACGCCGTCGTCATGGTTACATAGTAACCGGAGCATCGATTTAGAACTTTCAATATTCTCTCGTACACACCTGCCAGCCAATCAGAACGGAGCGTTTGAGTGATATAAGCATACGTAATGTATCTTCTGTATATCTTGTTTGTTGTGACAGGTGACCTTTGACCCTGAGGTGTTCTTCAACATCCTGCTACCTCCTATCATATTCCACGCAGGGTACAGCCTGAAGAAGGTGAGTGTCGGAGCAGGGGCAGGACGCTCAGGTTTCCTTTAGCGGTTCAGTGGAGCGTTAATGTGTGAAAGATCTCGAGGTTCACGCTTTTGCATTTTTCATTTTGACATTGACACCTGATACTGTTTTTTGTGTTTTGTTTTTTTCCTGCATGACGGGACATGTCACAAGTGGGTTTAGCGGTGCTGATGCTAGTGGCATGTTTTAGGCACTAATTTACAGGAAGCTCAGTCCTTTCACTTCCTTTTCTTCAATTTCTAATACCCTGTGTGTGTGTGTGTCTGTCAGAACAAACATCTGAAGTTTGAGTAGAATTTTTATAATATTTACATATTAAAAGGCAAAATGATTCAATCGCTCAAATTCTACTTTTAGTTCCCTGATGAAAATGTCATTAAGTCCTACTTTATTTTCACGTTATGTATTTAAAATATCATACGTATATCATATAAGTATTTAATTTGCAGCTAGCATTATCCGAGTCACTCGTTTTCTCTCGCTGTATCTCTAACGGTAGAGTTTCTGACTTATTTCTGAACGTTAGATCAGTATTTACGCGGGTTCATTTGCACGTATTCAGACGTCTTCTGCGCAGCCGCTTTGATTATTAAAATCACCTGCGTGTCTTTCACGCCCCCGAAGTTGCCGGTTGTTTCTTGAGTAGAAGCGTCGTCGGGTTTTTCAATAATGTCCAGAGCTTCATCTTCAAACACAAACACACACCTTTAAACCTGAAAATAATCAGCGGTAGAGTGTTTATAAGTTTATCCGTCCTCCACATAAGCGATGTCTCCGATTAAGATGCGTCTCCTCCGATCTCTTCCTTTCATTGACTTAATTAATAATTATTAAAGTATTAAAGTCATATTAAAATATCTAATATTAGCCTCGAATGCCATTCCATAGTGTTTTTGAATGCATTTCATTAATTTCAATCTGTCACACAGTGGAACTGGAATTAATACTGGCCCAAGTTTTACTCGAACGCCGCCGTTTTACTAAAACACTTAGATCTTTGCTAATTTGCATAATATGCAAAAGCAGTAGACATTTGTAAACAATATGGCTGCCACATCTCAGTCAGTTCTAAGGAGTCTGAGCAGGATTACTCAAACAGCTGATTGGTGATATGAATTTGAACCAATCTTCAATGTCCAGTACAAGAATCTGAGGATGCCTATAAAAGTTGGGGTGTGGTCATTGAAAGGGGCGGAGTTAGGTTCAAATAGCTGTTTTTCAGGAACGGAAAGTCTGTTTGAGCTGAAATTTGGTGCGCTGCATCAAACTGCTAATCAGTAACTGGGGCTTTAATCACTGAATTATTTCAAAAACATGACCGCTTTCAGCCAATCAGGTTTCAGCAGGCATTTCACACAGCTAGCATTGAGCTTTCGGCGCAAAACTTGATAAGTAGTTTTATCTATAGTCTGATCTATAACTGTTTTGTGTTGTATCTTGACAAGAGCTGGCCACTAGGGGCGCTGTTTGCGAAGAGTGCTTGGACCCCGCAGATCGCCTCTTGCGGCTTTCTTATCTCTTCTTCTTATTATTTTTAGTTATTATTAACTGAATTATTACTTTTTTTCTATGCTGAACTTGCACTTGCGTGTGAAATCTCATGGTTTGTTTGTTCCACCAGTTGCTGAAGTAAGCTGCAGAGATTTGACATCAAACCGCTGAATAAGCAGAGAGAGAGGAAGAGAGCAAATATTTTTCAGCTGGCTCTGAAGGACAGAGGGCACGAGTGTGAGAGACAGGCGTTGTGTCCTGACCTCTGATTCCTACCGAGTGTCTCTATCAGCAGCCAGTGTTTTTAACTGACTGAGTTCCTGAAGTGAAAAAGACAGAACTGAGATCAGATGTTTGGCACTAGACATTTCTCGGTGAGAGGAAGTAGTGAAACCCCGCGTGGAGTTATTCAGAGTTTTGTGTGTGTGTGTGTGTGTGTGAGAGAGAGAGAGAGAGTGGCTTGGACACTGGTCTCGGTGTATTTGGGGGTTTCCTGTGTGAGATTCCCCTGAGTTTCTGCAGTACTAATGCTGAGCAGTAATTGTGGAATTTTTTATAGCAGGACTTTTTTTCTTTTTTTTTTTTTTTTACATTTTAAATGAGTAGTCTATAAAAAGGGATGGGGCTAAGCTGTTCTGCTAACAGGTGTGGTCAGGGAAAATCACAGATTGTTGAGCTGTCGCTTGTGACGCTGGGTCTGAAATCGCAGCTCGGTGTCACGTAGAAGATGAATCCTCACCGGTCACTTGCTAGGTTTAGGAAAAAAATGATCAGTGTGAAAACATGAACCACACGTTATATAAATACGCATGAAATCCTTTTATTTAAAGTGGTTTTAGTACTGTACAGCAGATCAGTGATCAGTGGATCTGTGTGTTTTTCCTCCAGAGACACTTCTTCAGAAACCTCGGCTCCATCATCACTTACGCTTTCCTGGGAACCGCCATCTCCTGCTTTGTGATTGGGTAAACGAGACACTTCCTTAAAGGAATACTCCTTCGTTTTTCAACCCGAATCCCTAACCACTGGATCTGTTTACTCCCAACTCTCACCTATAATGTGATTTATGACGTCTAACACTGCGTTCAACACAAGTCGCTCATAGTTGTCTTTAAAATTAATTCTAATATTTTAATAAAGTGAAGATAAAGTGTGAAAATGAACAGGCTTGGTGTTAGCTTTGTCTCCGTGTCGCGCGTGTACGTAGAAGACACATTTAAAATGTGTGTATATATATATAATGTACATAACTCAAATTCAATATTTTAGCTTATATATTCATGCTTTATACGTGAGTTTGGAGTTTATATCGTCTCTTTACTGTAGAATATAATTTCAGATGATTTGGTAATAACTCCTGATTACTTCGTGGTTATTGTATTTATTTGTGTGTGTGTGTGTGTGTGTGTGTGTGTGTGTGTCAGGAATCTGATGTACGGCGTGGTGAAGCTGATGAAGGTTGTAGGACAGCTCACGGATAAATTCTACTACACTGACTGCCTCTTCTTCGGAGCAATCATCTCAGCTACAGACCCCGGTAACGTCCTGTCTGTCTCTATACCTGCCTCTATACCTGTCTGTCTCTCTCCTTTATTTGTGTCTCTCTTTTTCTGTCTCTGTCTCTTATTTATGTGTATCTCACTTTCTCTCTCTCTCCATCTCTTATTTGTTTGTCTCACTCTGTCTCTCTCGCTGTCTCTTTTATTTGTGTGTATCTCTGTTTTTGTCTGTCTCTCTCCCTCTCTCTCTTATTTGCATGTCTTTCTCTTTTGTATCTCTCTTTCTGTCTGCCTCTCTGTCTCTCTTATTTATATATATCTCTCTCTCTCTCCATCTCTTATTTGTGTGTCTTTCTCTGTCTCTTTTACTTGTGTGTGTCTCTCTCTGTCTCTCACTTTGTCTCATTTATTTGTCTCTCTCTCTCCATCTCTTATTTGTGTGTCTCTCTTTGTCTCTCTCCATCTCTTATTTGTCTCTCTCTCTCTCTCTCTCTCTCTTTTTCTCTCTGTCTCTTATTTTTGTGTTATTTGTGCGATTTCAGATTGTCTTTAAATCCAAGGATTAAACTGATGTAGGCGATTAAAATCGTTAAATCCAGCTTGTTGTTAAGTGTAAATTAACGTTGTTCATGCTTAAAATGATTAATGTAATCCTAATGCAAGGATTGGAAACGCAAGCCTACATTTCATGTATACTATTTGTGTGTATGTATGTGTGTGTGTGTGTGTGTGTGTGTATGTGTGTGTAGTTACTGTGCTGGCTATCTTCAATGAGCTCCATGCTGATGTGGATCTTTACGCCCTGCTGTTCGGCGAGAGTGTCATGAACGACGCTGTGGCCATCGTCCTCTCATCGTACGTCCTTCATTTTACTGAAACACACACACACACACACGCACACACACACACACACATGTACTGACTTTACACATCCCAATAAGATCCTTTTGGGTTCTTCTTTTAAACCGAGCCGCTCTTGGTCATTGGATATCAAGCTGAACATACAATACAGAAGTGGAAGCATCTCTTTCTTTTTTTTTTTTTTTTTTTTTTGTTTTTTTTTTGTTCGGAAACTTTATTTGAACTTCGTTTTAATTCTGTTAGCAAATGCAGTACAGCAAATCAAACGCCCCAGAATGTCTGGGTTCTATTTTAAATTACATTTTCCAGTTTCATTTTAAGTCATTAGATTTGCTTTTAGGATTCATGGGCATGAGGCCCGTGATATAAGAGAGCTAATCGCACTATCCGGTGTCACGCAGAGCGGCGTTGAATTGAATTGAACTAAAATGGATTCAACCATCCAGCACTTAAAAATACTAAAATGAAACTGTTCGCGATTTAAGACTAGGGCTAAAAACTACAATGTATACAAACACACTAAACAATAATCATTAAAAAGCAAGAGCATGTGACATCCAGGTATTAAAAACTGAATATAGTGTATAGTAGAATATAGTATATTTCACACTCATATTTACTGAACACATAAGGAGAACATCATCATCATCATCATCAGACTGACGTGATGTGACGTGTCTCAGTCCAGTACGTGTGATCCAGGTGAGTGTCACAGGTCGTATGGACAAATCTACAGATTTCAGATCATGAGCAAAGCGAGGATGAGGCAGCGGAGTTTGCAAAATAAACGATAAAAATGGTTTTGAGGGAAATTATCCAGTGATGGAATAACGAGAGTCTGAGGCTGGAGCAGGAACATGGCCACTGTTTGCTAGAAGGGAGGTGCAAAGTACAATAAGTTTGCACCCGTTTCCTGCAAATGTGGTCCTCTGGCGCCATCTTCTGGTCAGAGAGCTCAGGGATCATCTCTATTCAATTCGTTTCAATTCAGTAATGCTTTACTGGGGTGAATGTTACACGAAACATTGCTGCCCAAGCATAAATATATGAACAGATTGCATAGCACACACACATCACTTTCATATTAACACACACACACACACACACACACACACACACACACACGGATCAAAGTGAATAAATTAGAGATGGCATATTCTACAGAAAGTGATGAATGTCTGATGAAATCTCAAAGCACGCTATTATTTCTGTTTTACTTGGTCTGTTTTTCACTGAAAGGACAGTTCACATCAAATTTCACACCTGGCCCAATCATAATCTGTCAGTAAATGGGTTTAATTTTTTTTTAAAATTTTTCGCACAGGAAATCTCAAATCTCACGATCTATACACACGGTCCATGGCTGTGCCTTCTTTCACTCATTTCAACACTTATTTCACCACAAAGGAACGTGTAGATTCCATATTTCACTTCTTGAATGATGCGTACGTTATTTGAAGCGATTGTTCCTTCAGTGGACAGAAAATTTTTAACTGATTTTGCTAAAAATTAATGCAAATTACTCACTTGCAGCTGTTGATCCCTAGCACATGCGATTTTCTACAGTGTGGTCACTTATTATAATACTAAATTATAATAAAAGTGGCTCTGGCGATGTAAACCTCACGAGCGTTACTCCTCCTTACAGTGGGGTTCCTTATACCTGGATTAACTGATAATCCAAAATCCTTCGCAGATGATGGTAATAGCAACAAGGTGGTTATGAGTTAAATTTCCTGTGCGATTCAGTGTCAGTGAATCCGTCTTGTGATGAACAGCGAGGGGTTTTGCTAACGTTTCGCAGGTGGACAGATGAACATGTCACATTCGCACCTGGGATAAAGCTTTGTTTCCGGTATTGTGGGATTGTTTTCTGTCCACTTTCGAAGTAATTTCTTAAATAAAATCCTTCTAACTGAAAACACTGATTGCTTATACAGTTACTTCACTGTAGGTTCTGTCATAGTGAACTTTTTTTTTTTTTTTTGGGAAAAACTTCATGAAATTTTATTTTCTGTAAAATATGCCAGATGCCAGTCAGAGATCTGATACCCAGGAAAAAATGGTGGTTTGAATATCAGTAGAAAAAAAAAACTAATTCAATAATCCTGTAACAAATGGAAAAAACATTAGAATTGGATTTGGAAAATAACTATAATAATAAAATAAATATTTTTAGGATTGATTTTTATTAAGTTTATAATTTTGTCTTTATTATATTTATTATATTTGCCATGTAAGTGAAAGAGTCTAAATAAAAAGACTGTGGTTTTGTGTAAATTTTCCTGTAAACACTTCTAAAAATATATATTAGAAAAGAAAAACTGCAATCTCTAAAATAAATTCGTCAAATGCTTTTCAGAGAAGTAACAAGAAAAATAACTAAACTAAATATAATCATTTCTTAGACATCTTAAAATTTTACACATTTTATAAAGTATTCAAAATGTATTTATATATTCAATAGTTTTTCATGTATATATTTATCAAACCTGGACAAACTGGATATCCAAGAATTACCTTTAAAAAAAAAACTTCATTTGCCGTCTCTCCGCATGCGATCATTCATTTTTTATCCCAGTTGAGTCTCCTGTGTCACACGGCAGCTTCCAGTCTGTGAAAATGCCAACACGTGGTTCTCAAACACACGTTAAACCACAATATCTTAACTAAATGCTTCTCCTATAAAGCTAACAGATGGACTCGTGGCTGCTGGTGATTATCTGGTAGCATCGTCCAGGGTTCAAACTATCGCTATAAAATTCGTTGCTTACAAAAGTCCAGATAAACGGCTAATATAACTGCAAGCTAGCTTTTAATGCCTTATTAATGATTAGTGATTAGTTCATGGCTATAAATAAGACAGTTTGAAGTGAACCTTCGCGTTACTGTTTTTGACTAGCGCTAAATTGTGATCATATCAGACATCTGTTTTAAAGCCAGAATAAACGTATATTTCTCTCGCCATTTATCTTTTAAAATTCTCTTTTTGTTCTCGACTTTTAAACCAGACATGTCATCAGTTCGCTAATCCGACCAGAGACAGTAAATCTAAAATCTAAAAGTCTGTGAAAACTCTCTTCTTTTGCAATGAGCTAAATAATTTTCGTAAAAGCACATGATTGGCTGTAGCTGAGGATCTGCTACAGGAGACGCGACGCTTTGCTGAACTACGGATAAATTATTTTCGTACGTTGATCGCAATCTACTCCAGTATTTCTCGAGTGCTCGGTTTGATCTGCTGGAATACTTTACTGGGTCCAAGTCCACATGAATGCTTGATGACCACTGCCTTAGATCACTTTTTTAAAAACTTAATTTCATGTGTATTTGTTTCTTTCATTTTAATAAAATCTGTAATAATCATACGGTTTCAAACACACCGTTTAAAAACTGTGATTTACAGTATTACCATGTGACTGTTCATGCTAGTTTCTTCATTTAAAGCTCCTGTTTTATATTTTTTCTGGCCCAGAACTTTGCTCCGCCCCTAGCTCAGTATAGAATGCTCAGCTCCACCCCCTTTTCCTTAAAAGGCAGCTCATAGTATTGACAGAGTGGGTGGAGTCAGCTGGGGAAAGGGATACAGACTGGTCCTTTAAAACACATCCTGGACAATTTTGCATTTTTTAAACCTCTTGTATGCCATTTTACTGTGTTTATTGTTTATAATGTAATATATTATTGATAATATTTTTGTTGGTGTTTTTTTTTTAAAGCTCTATCGTTGCCTACCAGCCCAGCGGCACAAACACACACACGTTCGACGCCTCAGCCTTTTTTAAATCCGTCGGCATTTTCATCGGGATCTTCAGCGGCTCTTTTGCCATGGGTGCGGTCACCGGAGTCGTCACCGCCCTCATATCCTTTCAGCGGCTCTCTCAGCAGATCATAAATATCAGATTAAGTGTAGATTAAGTGTATGATGAGCTCTGTGTAATGGCTGCAGATGATATGGATTAAAAATTATTATTACTTTATTATAATCCCGATACTGCACGAGTCACCTGTAACAAAGTGTTTTATTATTGTGTGCTGTGGGAATCCTGATCAGAGCGCGTCTGTGAGTGTTTGAGTGTATGAACGATAGTGTGCACGTAATCCAACAAACGGGAGTCATTCAGTCTTTAAACTCGTCACGTGAAAGTCTAAAGTTTTCTGTAATACTTTACAGGCTCCATGTTAACTGCTTGAGGATTCATCATGAGATCGATTTCTTAAAGCATGTGCAGTAACTTCACCACCACGGGGGTAAAAAGTACAGAAAAGTCATTAAATCCTTTTTTAAGGAACTTTAATGTATAAACTGAGATTAACAGAATGTTTGAGATTAACAAATCCAAAAATGATTGGTTGTGGTGGCCAGGTTATGAATGTGATTGGACGCTTTAAATCTAGTTAATAACTAAAATAAATAAAATATACTGAAACTGGGCAAATAAATTAGCTAATAAAATTTAAAAAAATTATACAGAAAGTGGGCGAATGAATTAGTTAATAAAGTAAATTAAAATATACAGAAACTGTGGAAGTTAATTCGTTAATAAAATAAAAATATATACGGAAACTGGGCATAATAAATAATTAAATATGTAAATAAATTAAGTAATAAATTAATTAATAAATATAAAAAAATAGATAAATATATAGTAACTGAGATAATTAATTAATTAATTAAGTAAACTTTAAACGTGCAAAAACAGGGAAAATTATAAACAAACAAACAAATACATACATATATAAAGATGTTGTGCTGTCGAATTCTGGACTCTGATTGGTCAGATGGTGTTGACCACGGTCTTAAATTCAGTCTTTAAACTCTAAACATGCTGTTGTAGGAAAATAATCAACGATGTATGTATGAGTGCTGTTTCAGGACAGTGATGTGTGCGTATTGTGCAATTGTACTGTTTAAAGCTTTAACTCCTTGTTCACGTCACCAAGTTCACCAAGCTGCACTGTTTCCCTCTGCTGGAGACGGCGCTCTTCTTCCTCATGTCCTGGAGCACCTTCCTGTTGGCTGAGGCATGTGGCTTCACAGGTGTGTGTGTGTTCATTATCTTTAATTAGCATGAAAAAAAGTGTTAGAGGGTCCTATAACAGCTGACACATAATCCTGAGATGTCAAAGAGTAAAACATCGCAAACATCTGCAGCTAAAAAGGCATTTTCAAATGTTTATGGAAGAAGGGAAAAGCATCGAGGGTCATGTTTTCTCATACATAAAGAGACGTCAGTGCGGATTTGTGAATTTAAGCTCATCTTCACACGTAGTGATAAATATCCGTTGGTGGTCTGCGGGGGAAACCCGGATCATCACTGGAATTCCCCGGCTTTTATTTATCACAAACATGCTCCGTATGCCGTGTGTCCTGCAGGTGTAGTAGCAGTGTTATTCTGTGGGATCACGCAGGCTCACTACACCTACAACAATCTGTCAGAGGAGTCGACCAAACGCACCAAACAGGTACTTCACCTCCCTTCTCGAGCATCCTCCTTCCTTCATTTCTTCTTTCTTATAGAGATTATTTTCCCGCTGGACTGTACAGTGCACTATCTGTATCTTGGTAAAGTGTGAGTGTGTGTCAGTTCGGCATCACGTCACACTAACTGGGACAGTCATGAAGTAAAAATACTACAAAATCAGAAATATTTTATTCAGCATGTCATAGATCGTTTGTCTTTTTTTTCCCTCCTTTTTTTTTTTTTCCTGCCTTACATCTGGAACAGCTGGCTTCAGCAATTTCGAGCACTGTCTTTACTTTTTGCCAACTTTGAAAAAAATATTTGCTAATCGGGGAAACTCCAGGCTCAAAAGCTGATTTACAGCCTGTAAAACATTCCATACTGTACAGTTGAGTGCAAAAGTTTTTACCCCCCGGTGATTTTTTGGGGGGTGGTTGGGGGCATATCTCTATTTTACAATTTAAAATGCTAAGGAGTTAGAAATATGCTATCAATACAGCATACAACAAAACAACAAATCCAAACATATTTTTGGTGGAAAAAAAGAAAAA
>CM040455.1:1809688-1832460 GCA_022758105.1 Pangasianodon gigas | reverse complement strand
AAAAAAAAAAAAAAAAAAAAAAAGTAATCATTTATTCTAATGGTGGTGTGGTGCCAATGAAGTAAAGGGTGCCAATACTTTAATCTCAGTTAAAAGTCTGAGTGCAGACATTAAAATACAACAAAACCATGCATTTCATGTTCTATTGTACACGTCGTGCACTAGGTAGTGCGCACAGCGCCGTTGTAGTGTACACCCTGTGTAGTGAGCAAGTGTAGTGAATAGGAAGCCATTTTGGAGGATGATTTTTACACGGATAGAAGCAAGAAATGAAAGTTCAAGTTAAAAAAATATGTATTACTCTGTGAAATAAATTAAAACAGCAAATCAGAAACATGCTGTATTTATGTCCTTTATTTAACATCAGGGAGAGCATTTTGTTTAACCAATCAGCAGCCTGCACTATTTAAAGCTCCGCCCACATGGAGTTCAGCAGGGATGCTTAATCACAGTACAGCTCAGTCAGCGATGCGGGACGTACGTAGAAAATAAACTCCGTCGTGTGCTAGTGTGGATGCAGGTTAACAGGGACTCGGGGGTCGTGACGGCAGCCAGGGGGCAGCGTTGAGCTAGCTTCAGCTTTGCTAGTTGCGTATGAGGTATGAGTCACTTGATGACATTTTCAAGCAATCAGTCATCTGTGAATGTTCGCAGACATCAAATAATCTAGAGAGAGCTGAAATGGAAAGAGAGAGGGAGTGAAATTGAAGAAGTGAAATAGTCTGTATTTTGAGCCGCCTTACATCTGAAACAGCTGGCTTCAGCAATTTCGAGTGCTGTCTTTACTTTTTGCCAGCTTTGAAAAAAATATTTGCTAATCGGGGAAACTCCAGGCTCAAAAGCTGTGAAACATTCCATACTGTACAGTTGAGTGCAAAAGTTTTTACCCCCCGGGTGATTTTTTTGGGGGGTGGTGGGGGGCATATCTCTATTTTACAATTTAAAATGCTAAGGAGTTAGAAATACGCTATCCATACAGCATACAACAAAACAACAAATCCAAACATATTTTTGGTGGAAAAAAAGAAAAAACAGTAACGTTTTGCCAGGATTTTCTCAGGAGTGTACAAACTTTTTCCAACTAACATAATATGGACACTGAAATATAGAGACTATGTTTAACTTTTGAGTGATTTTAGTGACTATTATCATCAGCTGCACAGTTAATCATAATTTAATCCCTAGTAATTCAACATAATATCAGAGATTTAAGATAATTGTTAATTAACTGGTTATTAAATCTGGTGAATTATGAGCTTCCAATTCATGTTTTTCAGCATATTTGTATATTAACAGTCGAAATGTGATTGTTCATCAGCTAACAAAAGAATCACCAGCTTTGTATATTCATCCATGTGAAGGAAAACAGGCTGATGAATGTACAGTGTGGGAAAAGGCTTTGATCAATAATAATGATTTTAAAATAAAATCTTTAAAAAGTAATAATTTCAGTAAGCAGTCTTTACTCGTCCTTAGTAATTCCTGCACTTGTGCATGAACCGTTCTAATGCTCTTCAAACTGTTCTTTTGGGTTTTCAGAGAGAGCAAGAAGACGTCAGCTTCAGCCTGTTATAAAGCTGTGAAATTAATCATTAATATTAATATCGCTTCTTCATTTCAGCTGTTTGAGGTGCTGCACTTCCTGGCGGAGAACTTTATCTTCTCCTACATGGGTCTGGCTCTGTTCACCTTCCAGAACCACGTCTTCAGCCCCATCTTCATCGTGGGAGCATTCGTATCCTACAATAATAATAATAATAATAATAATAATAATAATACTGGCAGACAGCAGAGGGCGCTAAACATCACACACTGCTCCTATAAGGAACCTCTCAGGAAGCAGAGGGCGCAAAATGTCACACACTGCTGCTTTAAGAAACCGCACAGGCAGTAGAGGGCGCTATACATCACACAGCACTCCTTTAAGAAACTTCTCAGGGAGCAGAGGGCGCTAAACATCACACACTGCTCCTTTAAGAAACGTCTCATTTAGCAGTGGGCGCTAAACATCACACACTACTCCTTTAAGAACCCTCTCAGGCAGCAGAAGGTGCTAAACATCACACACTGCCCCTTTAAGAAACCTCGCAGGCAGCAGAGGGCGCTAAACATCACACACTGCCCCTTTAAGAAACGTCTCATTCAGCAGTGGGCGCTAGACATCACACACTGCTCCTTTAAGAACACTCTCAGGCAGCAGAAGGTGCTAAACATTACACACCGCTCCTTTAAGAAACTTCGCAGGCAGCGGAGGGCGCTAAATGTCACACACTGCTGCTTTAAGAAACCTCTTAGGCAGCAGAGGGGGCTAAACATCACACACTGCTGCTTTAAGAAACCTCTTAGGCAGCAGAGGGCGCTAAACATTACACACTGCTGCTTTAAGAAACCGTGCAGGCAGCGGAAAGCGCTAAACACGACACACTGCCCCTTAAGAAACTTCGCAGGCAGCGGAGGGCGCTAAATGTCACACACCGCTCCTTTAAGAAACTTCTCAGGCAGCAGAGGGCGCTGAACATCACACACTGCTGCTTTAAGAAACCTCTTAGGCGGCAGAGGGGGCTAAACATTACACACTGCTGCTTTAAAAAAACAAAGCAACTGCTAAAACTCTTGAAAGTCAGGTTTGTTGTTAATATATCTATTTTGAAGCACATTTCTTTAACTCCATCCTGCTCACCAGATCGCAATTTTTATCGGCCGAGCCTCAAACATCTACCCCCTGTCTTTCCTGCTGAACCTTGGACGCAGACACAAAATCGGTGCCAACTTCCAGCACATGATGATGTTCGCAGGTATCATCTTATCTTTCCTGAACGGCGGCCAAGCTCTGTGTGTGTGTGTGTGTGTGTTAGTCCTTTGGCAGGCATCAGCTTGTTAAATCTTTTCTCCGTGGTTCATCACCCTCATGGAGCTCATCATGACCTAAAATGGGAAATGAGTCATCAAAAAGCCGAGCTCAGGGTGGAGCACCGCTCTCCTGCTAATTCTCCACCATCAGAGAGCTAGCAAAGCAACCAGATTTGATTTCATCTCTCCCTGTTCTCCTGCATGTTAACACTTGTTTGTTACTTCTTTATTAAACAATGTAACAGTTAGACTAATGCTAGCTAGCTTACTAGCAAACATGGCTTCTGGGTTTCACTTATTTTAATCACGCAAAACAACAGTTAGCCTAATGTTAGCATTTTACAACCTAGTTTTATTTATATTCTTCAACATTTAGCTTAACATTAGCTAACTTACTAGCAAACTTAGCCAGTAGTTTTAATAATACAAGCATTAGATAGTTAGCTAGTGTTCTAATATATCATAGCCTAATGTTAGCTAGGTTGCTAATGAAATTATTTACTACTTTAAATCACACAGTAGTTTATCTGATGTTAGCTAGCTTGCTTGCAAACATAGCTCCTTCTTTTCTATAACATGATCTAAAAGATGGTCTAATGTTAGCTTCTTAGCACCCAATTTTATTTATTTTATTTTATTTTATTTATTTATTTATTTTATACAAAACACTGAACCTTACGTTAAGATAGCTAACTTTTTAACAAATTAAGCTACTGGGTTTAATTGAACAATATACTAGTTAGGCTAACGTTAGCTAGCTTGTTAGCTTACAATCACACAAAGGTTTTGCTTAATGTTAGCTAGAATGCTGTTAGTTTTTTAGCACATTGTTTTTATTATACATACTAAAATAATTTAACAGTAGCTAGCTTGTTAGCAAACTGGGTCAGTAGTTTTAGTATACAATATAATTGTCTATTGTTAGCTAGCTTGCTAGATAAATTAGCTACTAGCTTAAATCACATAATAGTTTATTTAATGTTACTTAGCTTACTAGTGGCTCATACAGTTTAATAGTTAGCTTGCTGGGGTTTAGTCTGTACTCTAATGCTTGCTAGATTGCTATCCTAATGTTAATTAGCTTGCTAGCTAACTTAGCTATTGGTTTTAATAAAGCAATATAACAGTTAGCCTAGTGCCTGTTAGCGTCATAGTACCTGGTTTTAGTTCCCATATTATAATAGTCAGCTTAACATTATAGCTAGTTTAGCTAGTTGTTTTAATGACGCAGTATAATAACTTACCTATTGTTAGCTAACATTCTAGCAAATTTAGCTGTGAGATTTAATAAACAGTATAACAGGATAATGCTAGCTAGCTGGCTAGTGAATTTGGCTAAAGGTTTTAATCACACAGTGTAATAGTTAGTTTACTATTTTTGTTTGTAACAAAATATTAGCTAGATTTCTACCCTATTTAGTGAATTAACTGCAGGATTTAATTACACAATATAATAGTTAGCGTAACATTAGCTAACTCGAAGTAAATAGGCTGGTGGGTTTAATAACGTAATGTAGTCGTTAGGCGATTGCTAGCTAGCTCTGTTAGCTTAAATCGCACAAAAGTTAGCTCATGTTAGCTAGATTACTAGCAAATTCTGTTACTGCTTTTAATAATACAGTATAACAGTTAGGCTAATGTTAGCTTTCTTGCGTGTAGAATAGTTATTCTAACGTTAGCTAGCTTGTGAGTGAACTTGGCTAGCAGCAACAGTCAAGTAGCTACTGTTGAAGAGGTAATTTTGCTAACACAAAGTAGCAGGAAAGCTCAGCTCAGCTAATATTTTGTAATGAGATATACACTGAATGGATTAGCAGTGCATTCTGGGAAAAACTAATGCAGATTGAAGCTCTCTGCTGAGAATTGTGGCAGCGCTAATAACGATTAGGTGATGTAATAACTGTGACAGACGTAGTTTGTGTATAAACTCCTGTGTGGGTGTGTTTCAGGACTGCGAGGAGCGATGGCGTTTGCGCTGGCGATCCGTGACACGGCGACGTACGCAAGGCAGACGATGTTCACCACCACGCTGCTCATCGTCTTCTTCACCGTGTGGGTGTTCGGTGGAGGAACTACGCCCATGTTGTCCTGGCTGCATATCAGGTCAGACTCTCAGATACAAAATGGTCGCCAGGGTCACGGATTTTATGCTAAGTGGGGCTAATTTTGGAAGACGCAAATCTGCTGGTGGTGTCTTTAAATCGAATCGGTTTCTGTTAACGCTGCAAACAAAGGGAAAGCGTAAGTGCAGACAACATCCACGATGTACGGATATGGAGCTTGGAACGCTGTGGTGTATTTACTGAATTTACATTTTTTGTTTTGCACTTGCTAGGGGTAAGATTTACTTTTAAAAACACATTATTTGAAGTTACAAGATATGATATGAAGATTTTTCAGGGAAAAAAAAATTAGAGCCTTAAATGCAAATCTCAAAAACTAGGACAAATGTTCCTAAAGTATTCCTACAGAAAAGCTTCGAAAAAAAAGATTGATCTTCGGAAAGATCGATCTCCGTGTTTGTGAGATGTTTGTTGTGTGTGATGTGACATCGTCCTATCGTGCTCCCTTAAAGTATCGCTTGTGGCTCTGAGAGGGGAGGAAAAAGGGGGCGTGGCCAAACATACTTAACAATCGTCATGTACATGTTACGTCATTCCAGTGAAAAAAAGATAGCTAGCTAGGAGTCGGCTGTAGCTGTAATCGTTGTTTTTTTTGTTTGTTTGTTTTTTTTAACTTGTTAACAAGTAAAGACATGCTGCAAAACTGAAGTCTGTAAATAAGTCTGTAAAAGCTATTAACTCTAATTAAAAGTGTGTAAAATGTAAATAAAACTATTTAAATGACACATTCTCTGTGGCGAACAGCAGCGGAGATGCTCTGATAAACAACACGCTGATTCATTTCCTTAATTTAAATCTCATGTTTTGAGAGCGAAGACATTCACGGCGTTATTCGTTCGAGAAGCTAAGACACGTCAGAGAAAGATGTTGTGTTGCTCTGCTCTGAAATCAGGTTATTAAGGTTCATATAGGATACAAAAGGAAATGCGTATTACGAAATACGACACTTTTTTTATTTTTTCAATCTTCAGTCTGCAGACACAACGATTTCCAACAAACATTTAAATCGTCCAACTTGATAGCCATCGCGATCGTTGGAATTAACAGGAGATTCTGGATGCTATCATCAATCGTACCAAGCTGATGTCACGGGGTTGTGTCCCGCTTGCGTCAATGAAGTAAAGAGATGTTTTGTGCTTTTGTGGTTTTTCTTTTTTTTTTTTACATGTACATGGACAGGAAATTTTGCAGGAAATTTTTCTCTCTCGCTTGCGTTCAGAACAACTGGGAAATTTCCAACTCGGAACCTCCTACTTCCCCCATCAGAGCGTTCAAGCGAACTCAGCCGTGTGAAGTCGGAAATAAAACGAATATTCATAGTAAACCGTCTACAGAAACTGGAAGTAAAGAGTTGTTTGGTTGGTGCTCAGTTTATTTTTAAAGTGAATGTGATAATTCACTGTTAATGCAGCTGAAAATGACGTGAAAGAGCAGTTTGATCAAAAAAAAATCTTGCAGAAAGCGAATTAAACCTTTCAATTATCAAAGTATCAGTATTAGTAAAAGTATTTAGCGATTTCAAACATAAACAGAAACTTATAACCTTAAACCTTATAACCTTAAACCTTAAATCACGCTGCTGGTCTTACTTTTCACTGTGAGCTCTGCCATGTTGAAGTGACGTCACAGAATCACAGCTACAGACAGATCTTTCCTGTTCGGAAGTCAGAAACTTCCCTCTTTCCACTTGGTCATGAACGCGGCATCTGCGTGCCATTCTGTACTCGGTTTCCCACAGCGCCCAGCAGAGGGTGCAGGAAACGCGCCGTACGACCCCTGCGTGACCCCTGTGTGTTCTCCATAGTGATGTACGAGCTGAGAGAGAGAGAGAGAGAGAGAGAGAGAGAGGGTGAGCGGGAAAGAGAGGCTGACTGGAGAGCACTTCATTGTTAACACTGACATTTATTCATGATGAATATTTTCACAAGTCGTCTGTGTGGGGAACTTGCGTACACTGACCTGCTGCAGTGCATTATGGGATTTTATCCTGTATAGACCTGCGACAGTTACTACATCATCACCTAATTAGGAAGGAGTAAGGAATAAAGCAGCATATGTGGTGCTGTTATGGTAAAATAATCAACGATGAAGTGGGTAGAAGTTTCCAGAACCTGGACTCTTGACTTTGTTGAAGGTCTCTGCATGCATGTGTGCGCATCGAGGGTATCCAGGGCATTCTTCCTGTTTCTGATGGTTTTCTGGGGTTCAGAGAACCCGGATTACATACGTACACAGTTACAACTTCTGTGTTTCAGTTCATATATTTGAATTGTCATGTTTTCTTTTGCCCAAAGGCAGAAGTTATAATTAAATCGATTCTGTTTCAAATAGTAAATTTATGAGCATGGCGAGTCTTGCATCATTACACGTTATAGGAAATCAATTTTAAGTAAATAAGGAAGGTCTATCTGGAGATCAAGAAAGTGAATTACTGTGTGGCCTTTTTATAATACCAGCTTAGGTAACATGCGTCAGCAATAATTACAGGTTTTCTGCAAAAAGTAGTGAAAATTGTTATAAAAAGGTAATTAATAATAATAATAATAAGAAGAAGAAGAAGAATTCTTCTTTTTCTTGTTCTTATTGTTTTGTTAATTATTAATAATTAATAAAAATCTCTATCTCTAATAATAATAATAATAATTGCTTATTAATTAAATACTTTAAATTCTTATTGTTGAAACAATAAGATGATGATGATGAAAAGGAGAAAGAATTATTCATCTTTCTCTTCTTCTGATTATTATTGTTATTGTTGTTGTTTTTGTTTTATTAACTCTTCATAATTAATTAAATACTTCCACTACTACTAATAATTATCATAATAATTATTGTTTAAATTACATATTACTTAAATTCTTTTTATTATTATTATTATCAGAAATAGTTACAAATCTCAAATCGCTTTACATATAAAATATTAAGAGCTCAAACCAAAGGCTTTATGGAAAATGTCATTTTTTTAAAATTAATTTATTATTTTTTTTATTTATTTTTTTTTGCAAACCAATCACTGGTCTTTAATGATTTCCCTGTAAATCAGTAGAATACTATATTTTCTCAGTGTTAATGAATACAGCATGTGTATATTATTCCACTGCTTTAAGTCATAAGTTGTTAATGTGTGTACAGCAATTAATCTTCAGCTAAAATTGGCCAGCAGCGACAGGCCTGGTCCTGCGTGTGCTCTGGAGCCGAACACATCACAGTTTGGAAAATCTATATAAAAGAAAAAAAAGTTCCATCGCCGAATGATTGACCTGCTGGCATTTTCAGAGGTTCAGTCAACCGTGAAAGCATTCAGACTGTTCCATCAGGAACGGCGCAGAGGGCTGAATGGGATAATCCGCACAGCACACGGGCAGATAAGGAGGCACTGGATTGCAGACTCGGGTGCGATGGAACGGAGAGTCGTTTATCTGCACTCGTGCTTTCTCAGCAGCTCCTGTAGGCCACCTATTAATAAGTGTAGCTGGGCTAAAGAGGATTACGGTGTGTTGTGGCGGTGATGACAGATGCTTCTTGGACTAAACAGCTCGTGTTGATGTCCGTAAGCCGGCGTATGCTACAGGAGGGGGCGGGGCTTTGCTAAACAAAACGTCTTTTGGTTTGCAGGAGGTCGGACACGGCTAAGCCGGGTTTATCCTGCACCTGAGAGACGCTTCTGAAAGTCCTGAGTGTTTGTATGTGTTTAGAACAGCAGAAGAATCGTAGCTGTCCGTCAAAAAAAGTGGGCGGGGCCGTAAACAGCATGGCATGCTAGTCTGAAAGCACACATTTTATTTTGTCTTTTTTTTTTTTTGCATTTTGTCTTGTCAGGTTTTATGTTACATCGCGTGTACGACTCTTTGTTAAAAGAGGCAACCTAGTTTAAAAATGTACTTCAGATGCTGTTACATCAGAAGTTATTGTAAGTCTCAAAACTATGGTTCTGACTTCAATGAGAAAAGTGGCTCGCTAAGTAAGGAATAAAACACTGTGTGTTGTGCTCTTACAGTAAAATAATCAGTGACAGGTTGATGTGATGAAGCAGAGTTACAGTTTGCTAATGATTACAATTTGTAATTATTAAAAAGCAACACTCAGTGCTTTTTTTAAATGCATTTTTACTTACGTTTAATGTTGTGGAGCGTCTGTGAGAAAAGTCGTTATCTCAGGATTCATCGCTGTGGTATTTTAATGGCTGAGTAGTGAAGATAAACATCCTGAGATTTACATCCCGAGATCTGTGAAACGTAGCCAGTGGATCTGTGATCTGTGTTTTTTTGATTTTTTTACAGTCAGTGATGGAAATCACAACCCACATTATCAAAGTTATTATATTTAGGGGTCCAAGCACCAAAGTCAACTCAGACCTGATGATGTGGAAAATTCAGGAAGTGAAAGCTCTATGGCTCCAAAGAACATTATTTGATATTAATATAAATCTAAATAATGTTCATGAAATAAATCATGGAATTTATTTTACAGTTAAAGGGGTTCCTGGCTATAAAAATATTGCGAACCATTGGCCTAGAATACACGAATAAAATATCTTCATGACTTGATTTTAAAAGCAACAACGTTTCACCTGGAAATACAGGTAAAACAATAGCTTGGCCAAAGACGGCATGAAGACGTCTAAAGCTTCTTTTGATAGAAAGATAAATTAGCTTTTAAAAAATAGAAATTTTGTCCCTGCGCTGATTCTGCGCTAAAGAGAACTGTCATCTGAATGGCCGTGATGTTTGCTAGAAATTGAATTTAAGGCGATATGATAATATAATATCGGTATTGCGATAAATTGTGCTACAATACACTTTTCCGAGATATCGCAGGTATCGATTGTGTTGGTTGGCTGACCTGAGCGTAAAGAGCAGTATCAGTGAAAAAAAAAAAACCCCAGAAGGAACCATGAATTAAAGTGTAGACCATGGAGAAAGGAAGCATGCATGTCTCAGTGCTCGCTGAAGTGAAGTGCTCGCTCTCCCATGTGTATTAAATACATCACTCTATTAAACACAATAAAAAAACAAAGTTATTTTTATCAAAGTTACTTGTATTGTATTATATGCTGTAGTTTCTTCCTCTTGATAATTTCGCACATCACTGATCATTTAATCATAAAATATTTCCAGATCGCTGTAATTAGCGTAACAAATGTACACTAAGCACCTGATGTCAGATGTTGGTACTGGAGCGTTACCTAATACCAGTATCGATACTGATGCATCTCAAATAAATATCTTGACACAAATAAATATTGTGTATTGTAAAAATGTCTTCAAGTATCGAGATATGATATTTTTGTCATATCGTCCACCTGTACCTTATATGTATCCTTGCTAATCTGGGGACATACAGAGTATATATATACACTACTGTTTATTACTGTCTGATCCTGTGGTTGCTTACTCGTCACAAATTACAGTGATTAGTGTTTCTGGACATGATACAGTAGCGTCTGCGGATCATCTTAGCGTCGCGTTTACAGCAGGGTGACAGCAGGGTGACAGCAGGGCTGAGCGGCTGTTTACTCGACATCGTCTCTGGTTGCTCAAGAGCTTCCTGAGCAATGAACTTTGCTTTCTGTTTTCTGTCTGAATAGAGGAAGTGAAAATCGAGCCAAAGAAAAAGTGCTTCTGAGATTTATTTTCCCCTAAAGAAAAATCAGCAAGGGTTATAAAGTAAAAAAATTGGATCGAAGAGAAGATCTAAATAATCAACGTTTGCGCTTAATATAATTGATTTACTCTGTTCTCTATGAGACAAGATGTGAAACTCTTCACCTAATGCACGGCTCGTGTCTTCTCCAGCTTTCGGCTCTGTCCCAGAAGCAGATAATCCTTTTGCCTGCGTCAAAGCCGGCTCCCTGAATTCAATCTGTAACGTCCTTCCTTTCGTACCCGGTGTTTTGTCTTCCTGTGAGTCACTGTAACCAAGATGGAAACTATTTTGGTTTCTGCTTATGTTATGTGCCATGTTGCTCAGAGAAAGAGAGAGAAACAGTGTGTGTGTGTGTGTGTGTGTGTGTGTGTGTGTATGTATGACTTGACCATCCGGCAATAGACACTTTCTCCACGTAGTGCTTATGTATTCCCTGCCAAGGCTAGAAGATCTTTTACACAGACAATATAAAAAGAGACTTATTTATTACATCTGGAAAGCAAGAGTCTCATCTACAGTGCAAAATATATGAAGTCTATCTAATACAGTTTATAAAATGACTAAAAGATTATTTAACTTAGACATTGTTTAGCATTTTAAATAATCTAATCAGTTGACATCGTCTCCCTGGGCTGGCAGTACGGCTGGGCGATATAACCGAAATATCGTATCATGATACAATTCGTATCACGATCCACGATACGTATCACGATATATGGGTTTGCCAGCTAAACAGTAGTGTTATATTTAAAAATAAACCTTTAAAAAAAGATGTCACGATATCTCAGAAAAGTGTACTATGACGTAGTTTAGCACAACTGCAATATCATCGTATTGCCCAGCCTAGCATGGATGAATTCTCGATTCTGATTGGTCAGAAGGTGTTGAATCAATTTCTATATATAAAAAAAGTACAGCTGCTAGTCACATGTTTGTATTAATTCTTTCCTTCTAATACGTTGTCGTTTCTATAGTAACAGCTTATTCACAGGGGCTGAATACATTAAAGTGAAGGAGACGTTTATGTAACATTTATGGAAGGAGTCTCCAGTTTCAGTGCTTTGTAACAGTAAGAGGTAAAGCTGTAACCTTTCTGCCATCTTCAGGACAGAGGAGTTTATGCTTCTTTGCCGTTTCGCTGTAACATGACAATCTGCGTTTTCTCTTTTTTTTTTTTTTTTTTTTGGTCTAATTAATGTCAAGACAGAATAAAGAGACGATGTTGAGGGAACGGCGTGAAACTAAGTGTAAATGTAAGTATAAACCGATAAAAAGTATGACATGTCGTTCTTTAATAAATAACAAAAGTTGGCAAATTGCTGTGGTATAAGAAGAATAAAACTTCATGACGTGCTGTTATGGGAAAATAATCAACTTCAGGGTTGATTAATGTTAACGTTGATTATTTTACTATAACAGCATGACGTGAAGTGTTTTATTCTTACACATTAAACAAATTTGCCTTTATTCAAAATTTTATTGCTTGCTAATATCTTTTTTTT
Source organism: Pangasianodon gigas (assembly GCA_022758105.1). Lineage (NCBI taxonomy): Eukaryota > Metazoa > Chordata > Actinopteri > Siluriformes > Pangasiidae > Pangasianodon > Pangasianodon gigas. Next base: position 1,820,339 of record CM040455.1, on the reverse strand, counting down.
TCTATTGTTACACCTATTGATGATTCATTTACGATATTTAGCATACACGTATCGTATAGCCTGTTTAACTTACTTGCATCTGCGTCTTCCAAGCAGCCCTCGTGTTGTTTTTACAGCGTTTATAAAGAGGACACGCTGCTGCACAGACCCGATGTTGCACTTCCTGGTGCGTCAGTACACAACAATCACTTTAGATGATCACTGTTTCCTGTAGCGCTGTGGCTGCTGGTTAGATGCAATCTGCTGATTTATACAGCTGAAGCCACAAGTGCACATGCATTAAAGCGAATGTTCTTCTATTTAAACTCATTTATTGTGTTACGCACAGAGAAGCGTGTCGAAGCAGTAAAATTGTTACTCTATGTATTTTTATTTGCGCTATAATACACGTCTTTAGACCGGATGTTTTCTAACTTCTTCCGCATTACTGACCTGCTGCTCAAACTGTGTGAACGTGACACACAGCGGCGCTGAGCGGCGCAGGAGAGCTAACAAATAACGTTTTTAATCTCTGTCCAATTAACTAGAGATGGCGCGATACCACCGATACCACCGATACCACCGATTTTGAGTTGTAGCCGATATTTATACTGAAACTTTGAGTATCAGACGATAACAATATTGAAATTTTGAGTATCAGCCGATAACGATTTTTAAACCTTTAGTTGTAAATAATTCTAAATTAATTCTAGTTTATTTGTATGGTGCTTTTAACAATGGACACTGTCACAAAGCAGTTTTACAGAAATATACAAATTCCAGATATAAATTTTAAATTTGTAAATTTTATCCCTAATGAGCAAGCCAGAGGCGAAGGTGGCAAGGAAAAACTCCCTGAGACAAGATGAGGAAGAAACTTTGAGAGGAACCAGACGCAAAAGGGAAACCATCCTCATCTGGGTGACACCAGATAGTGCAGTTGTGTGACTGTTTCAGTGTTTCAGCCCATATCAGTACCAAAACTTGGAGTATCAGCCGATATCGATCCCGAAACCTTGAGAAAGAGCCAATATCGATCCCGAAAAATTGAGAATCAGCTGATATCGATACCGAAACTTGGAGTATCAGCTTGAGTAATTTTTTTTTAGCTGAAGCACCTTAAAAAATACAGCAGAAAGTACATAGTTAAAAATATGACTTACACCGGAACTTTTTAAATCAGTTGTTATTCAGTTTATGCTAATACATTGCAAATATAATAATTATAATGAAGTACAAAATATAACAAATATCAAATCTGACAATAAACAATGCAATCAGGTTTCTTTATATGTAAACATTTCCGGTGCATTTCCAATTTCAGTCTTTTCCATTTGTTACAGGATCGGGATCTGGTGTTATTAACATTCACATGACTTGTAAAGTGTTTGAACACTTTGTCGTAGGTCTATTTAATCTTTTTTTTTTTTTTTTTTTTTGATCAAATGAGGACACTGCATCAGCGCATCAAGCAAGCAGCATATGAGCTCATATGAGCTGGAGGAAGGGGGCGGGGCTTCCAGAGCATCAGTTAATATCAGGCAGTGTGCGCAAATGTTGATTGGTGCACACACACACACACACACACACACACACAGACACAGAGAGTCTGTCCCCAACTTGACCATAATGCACTTCGTACTCAATACTACTACAGACTAATCAATGTGTGATTAAAATAATCAGTCAGGGCATTCAGTGGAAACCACACACACACACACACACACACACACACACGATTGAAAAGTCCATCGTGTCCCTCCTCGCTGTAGTTTAAAGGCTGTTTTAAAGGCTCTGTGGTTAAATCAGTGGTTTAGTCCAGTTTTAGAGTCTCCTCTGTGAGCAAAATGGAAGAAACTCTGTTAAAATTTTAACCTAATACCAGTTAATGGAATATTCTAGTATTTTGCATCCTCATATCTATCGACTGTATCGGGTGTGTGTGTGCGTGCGTGCATGTGTGTGTGTGTGTGCGCGTGACTTACATCACATTTCCCTTCACCCTTAAAGGTGCTTGTTTATAAATTAGCTCCTAAACATGCATAATTCATCCTTTCAGAGATGTTTATGTGCATCATTGCAGAGACATAAATTAATGAACAGCTCTGGCTCTGTGTTTGTTCTCTCTCTCTCTCTCTGTGTGTGTGTGTGTGTGTGTGTGTGTGTGTACACACTTTTTCAATTTTATCAGTTTTATTTATATGGCACTTTTAAAAATGGACATTTGTCACAAAGCAGCTTTACAGAATCTGTCTCTTTCTCTTTCATTCTCTCTCTCTCTCTCTCTCTCTCTCTCTCTCTCTCTCTGTTGCTGTCTCACTGTATCTCTCTCTCTATCAATAAACATGAATAGACATGAATTAAATTAACAGATGCATTACAGAAAGATATGCAGTATTGAATTAATTTACATAAATGACAGATATATAAAATATTATAATAGATAGAATTAGGATTAGATTAGATTGATGTTTCTTGTATGATGTAGAGTGAACATGAACGTAGCTGCCAGTCGCACACTTCCTTCATGTTCCCCACTCAGTTTGTGCTCAGTGCTCAGACAGGAGAAGTTTGAGATGATGGCTGTGAATTTACGCTAATATTCCTGACTATTGTGGTTATATTTTGTTCTTTGGGTTTATAGGTTTTAGTGTGTCGTCTTTTTTCAATTTCTAAATTGTGATCATCTACTCTGTGTTTAGTCAGAATTTGTCTTTCTTTCGGGTTCAGGTTTGGGATTTAATTTCTTTTTTCCACCATTCAGTGTACATGTTCTTTAAATTTGTTTCAAATGTATTCAGTCTGGATTTGGGGGTGTGACTGGGCGGACGTGTGATTGGCCGAGCGTGTGATTGGGCGGGTGTTTGAGCTTGTGTTTGAGTGGGTGTAGTCTAACATTTTTAAAGTAATGTTATTTTCCATGTTTGTAGGTTTTTATTTTGGATTGAGGTTTCGGGTGTAGCGGTAGGAGGGTGTCATGGGGAGGTGGTGCTGTTTTTCCCTGTGACTGGTCCGGACTGGTGCAGTTTGGCAGTGGTCTGATAGCAGGGTTTGTGGTCTCACTGTGAATGCTTTAATGAGGTTTGGGTTTAAGTCCGTGATGCTGTAGTCCACTTCACTACATCCTGACTTTGGCCAGTATGTGAATCTGCCGAGAGATTCCTCTATGGTTCGTCTATTTACTATAAATAAGCCTAGACTTTCACAGAGATCTAACAGCTTTTGGATGCTCTCTCAGCTACTCTGCAGAGTTCTCCGGTGTTTTCTGGTGTAGAGAATGCAGCTCATTAGTTTCAGTGTGCACTATGATGCAGTTGGGATTCCTCAGGCTGTCTTTCTGTACAAGCTCTAGTGCATGGCCTGTGTTTCTGCATTTGAGCTTTTGCATATTCTGACTGGAAAATAGTTTATTTGGTTTGATATATTTGCCACTAGAGTCCATGAGCATGACTGTTTTCTTTCCGTCCACGTGTGGGGCGGGTCGCTTGTGTGTCTGTTACACGGAGGTCACGTTGACTCTGTTCCGCTGCTGGTGGCTCGGCGTGGGTTATGGTCGGTTCCTCTGGGGAGATCAGTTTATCAGGGTGGGGATGGTTTTTGGGAGGAGCTTTGTTCTTCCACCGAGGAGATGATTTGCGTTTCTTGTCGTTCTCCTTGTGTTTCTGTTGGATGAAGTGGTGTTGAGGTATCTGTATTGTTGAAGTTTGGTGGGGTTTTTTGAGGTGTCCAATCGTCTCCTGGATTTCGAGCTTCTCTCTCTTTCTGTTTCAGTTGGGCTTTAACCTGCTCGGGCTTGCCTCCCTATAGAGGAGCCTCAAGAGGTTCCACTTCCTGTGTAAATATGGAGCTGAACACACACACACACACACAGGGCTGATTCAGTCAGAGAAATGTAAAGTGTTTACTTCATGCTGGAGAAAATTGTGTTCTCGAAGGAGCGCGCATCTGATCCACAACAGATCAGGCTCAACTTGTGTGAAAACAGCATGAAAAAATATGAACTGTATCGAGTCCTGAGATATATATGTGTGTATATATATACATACATATATATATATATATATATATATATATATATATATATATATATATATATATATATATATATATATATATATATATACACACACACACACATTCACACACAGAAATTTCGTGAATGAAGTCATCTTTGGCCAGAACACTGTCTCAAGTGAAGGAGCTTATCAGTGAGGATTTTCACAAACAATGCAAGTGTCCTTGACTGTTTCCAGTCCTGATTCAGTCTATAAATAGGTCAGATGGCAACACATGACCTTTATGTAGACCTACAAAGTGACCTGTATGGCCACAAAGTGGTCACTGAGGTAGAAAACAGAACAAAAAATATCTAAATAAAGATGATAAGCTTGATATTGTGTTTTAAAGGTTATCATTGCGATTATTTTTAAACTAGCTGCTAAAAAGCTGAAAAGTACAAGGCAGTTAAGACGTTTTGAAAATGACTACAGAGGCACTGATTTTACTGAAACTGAAAGTACAATGCTGATTAAAGGCAGAAAAGTGTTTTAAAGGCTCTGTGGAAATGTTGTTGACATTTAGAGGTGGAAGTGTGAGGTGAATATTTAATGTGAAACTTTACCACAGTCATCATTTTAGGAACTTTGTGTTTTAATTCTGAATTCTGCAGAATTCTGACACTGTAAATGGTTTTGTTTTTTGTCTTCAGGTGACTAAAACAGGTATACACACATGTAGTACCTGCCCTGTGGTAGTACTAATTTGCATGCAAAATCTCTGGTTTCCGAGTTTACTTTCAGGCTGAGGTACATCGTATCGCGGATGTGAGATTACTCCGTTTGCATAGACTCCATCCTGTATTTTGCATATACATTAACACACAAGATGGACGGCTCATGTGAAACACACTGTGCTCTGTAGACCCTGTTTACACACTCGAACCTCTAATAAATTAATGCCTGAGTGCATTTTTAAAGCTGGTGGAGGGATCTAGATTTTCTCCCTGTTTCATTTCCAATAACACAAACCAGCTTTGTGTGTTTAGTTTCCGAAATCTGAGAAGTGGGAAAGAAACCAAAAAAGATGCTTTAGTTCCTTTCCAGAATAAACGAAAGCAAATAAGGAGTTTTTCAGGGTCAAAAAAAGTGGAACTTTGTGCTTTTTATTTACAGAAAAACAACAGGAAGTGAAGATGAGCGAAGTGCAGGCCTGGTAGTGGAGATTTCATACAGGATTTGATAATGATATTTATACCACAGTGCTGTTGAGTTCTGGATTCTGATTGGTTGATTAATTTTCTGTAACAGGTTTACATCACAGGTTTACATTAATGCATTCGTTCTAATGCTTTATCGTTTCTATAGCAACAGCTCATTCACAGGGACTTGTACAGTGGACGCTTCACTGTATATATGGATTAAAAATTGTGTGCAATTTTTATATGGTGAAGTTTTCTGGAAAGAGACGTTTATGTAACATTTATGGAAGGAGTCTCCAGTGTCAGCGGTAAAAGCTGTAACTTGAAGTTTTCTTTTCCTCTTCTGGACAGAGGAGTTTTTTGCTTCTTTGCTGTTTCTCAGTAACATGAAAGATGCCTTTTTTTTTTTGTCTTATTAACTTCACGAGAGAGAAAAACAGACTCTGGTGAGGGAACGACTGTTTAAGTGAGAACAGGACATAACTTGTTTCACGGACATTCCACAACATCTAATGTTCTAACATCTAACTATAGACAGGTAAAAAGTGTGATGTGTTGCTCATTAATAAATAAAAAAAATAATCTTTGACAAATTATAAGAGGTATAAGAGGAATGAAACACTTTGGGACGAGCTGTTATAAGAAAAATAATCATCTTCAGGGTGGTAACAGTGACTCCGCTTCATAACACCACCCTGTTGTTGATTATTTTCCTAATATAGCATGACACAGAGTGGATTATTCCTTATTTATTATATGTTTCTTTGTCCAGGTTTGGGCGAAAAGCGTTTTTAACCTCACAGACAACGTTATTTCAAATCCAGTGTGATGTGAAATCATCAGTTTACTTACAGACCGAAGCTTTTTTTTTAGTAGCTTTGTCCCATTTCGTAATGTCATTGAGTTACTGTAGTGTAGACAACAGGAGTGTGTGTGTGCTGTGTTCAGGGTTGGCCAGGCTTCAGTCACAGAGAAGCAGAGACTGCAGAAGCTGTGGGACTACCTCAGGTAACATCACCCTGACCCTTTACACACTCACCTGGTGGTCTGGTCTCTTTGGGTTCAGGTGGATGACTTGTGTTTATATACGTATATGTGTAATTTTTGTTTACCAGCGGTGGGTAATGTTCTAGACCATTTCAGCACAGTTACATTACCACACTCTCACTCAGCTTCTACATCATCACCATCACCCTTAGGCTCTCCATCCGTCTCTCCCTCCTCTACTACTGTTCTCTCACTCTCTGAACCACTCTGTCCACCTCACCATCCCTCCCTCTCTCTTTCTCTCTCTCTCCTGATTCATTGGCTCTCCCTCCCTACCAGAATTTTCTGACTCTGTCTGGTCTGATGATCTTTATTTTGGAACAAGTACACCGTGTCCTTTTTTCTGTTGATTTTGGAGAGAAATAGAGGAAAGACAAGTGTCATGCCATGCCATGCCGTGCCATGATGCATTTTCTGTGCTAGCTAGATTGCATTCTACCATTAACCCAGAGGTTCCTAAACTAGAGTACAATAGAATACAATACAGGGAACTCTGAGTTTCTCTCACAACCCCAATTTGTAAATAACGCCGGGTCGTGAGAGAAACTCAGAGTCCCCTGCATTGTTTTGTTAATTTATTTTACAAAATAATATTAGAATTATCGAAGATGGATTTTGTGTGCGAATCTTTTGAAATGTTACTGGGAGTCACATTGAAACAAGCCACATTCAAATTAATAGTGTTAATAGTTAATGAGTACTAGCACTAACCGCTTTTCCTATTACGGTTAGTATTTGAATTTTAAAAACCTCCCATGTCTCCTTCAAACCTGCAGAAAGCTCCGATTTGAGTAGCAGCCTTCTGGAGTTTCTAGATTAGTAAATACTTGTGAATGTAAGGTGAGAGTTTTTCGATTTGAGACACATCATAACGAAAATCACAACGAGAGCAGAAACTTTTAAGGAGAAGCCGAGCTCGTCGGTGTGTTTAACGTCACTGTGCAGGAAGTCACTAAACTTACAGTTCAACTTGCAAACCTGACGGCGTGGATTATTTTCCTGTAACAGCACAACATATTTTCCACTAGATTGCTAAATCTGTGCAAGGAATATTCCTTTGGTTTTTAAGCCACTTGTGTTGAACATTTCTGTGTTATTAACATAATAAAATGTTCAAATGTTACAGTAGTGTGAAATTATAAATCTGGAAATATAAGAAGGTAGAATAGTCAAGGCTTGGGTTTGCAGAAAATTCATAATGTCCATTCGGGGTTGTTTTCCCAAAAAATTTTGGAATATACTGCAATATACTATACATATTAAAATGACACTATACTGTACTATAATGTACTATACTATACAAGATCACATTAAACTATGGTATGTGATATTCTGAATAATGTTCCATGACTGCATTAGAATTACACAATTAAATTATTATTATGCTGGGACAGATGGGATCGTTTTAAAACATTTTGCTCAGTGTTATTTCTTCTTTGTGGATATTTCTGTCTTGCTGCCTTGCTTCTTAGTTTTCTAGAGTTTCAGTTGCACCTTGTTCCACTTCCTTCCACCTTAGATAAGTGGCCCCTTGGACATGGAGGCTCATGGGCAACTGCTTACTCAGCCCTGTGGTTAATCCGTCATTGTTTAAAGGGGCCAAGCTTGTTGTTACAGAACCACCTATGTATACAAGTAGGCACAATTTTGTCTGTCATCTTTCACAATAACCAGAACCAGAACCATGGTTTGCAGAAGTAGAGCAGCAGGACAGAACCTGCCCAGAAGAAATGTACGTATCCAAGATGTTTTTCACAGCTAATAATTTAAACTCAATGCTTTTTCTTTACTGAGGACAAGCAGGAAGTAAAAATTGCTGAAATGCAGATCTACCAATGCATCATCAAGATGTTCCTCAGTGTCTGGTGATGACTGTGGTACTCTTTTCGACTCTGTAAATTAACCTTCAATCGACATTTGTCTTTAATTCCATTGTCAAGTGAGCCGTATTGTAACTAAGTACCAGTGCTGAATCACTCTAATAGGAGTCTTTGCCGATATACTGGTGCATGACTAGTCCTAGTTGTAATTATTAGTTAATAACTGGGTTAATTTAATAAAATGGCTTCCACACTCATTATTCTGCAGCTTATAAAATAGCACTTGAACAAGCACATCATATAATTTTGCATTTTATTATGTATTGCATGCTGATAGTTGCTCGTGCGCACAACTTAATGAAGCCACAAGATAATAAATCAAGGTCAGGAAATAGGAAATATAACACTCTCTGTGTGCCTTTTGTGTAACTTGTGAATAGCACTTAAATCCTAAATTACGTTTGAGGTTTTAATATCTTTGTGCGCAATTTCAGTATTTAATTCTCATGCCCAATATTAAAGTTTTGGCACCCTGTGTTAATGTTATTTCCTGCCATTACTGAAAACTGCCCAGCGAGTCATGCTACAAGAGACGATACACAACAATGCCTCACACATTTTAATATAAAATAAGCTATAGACCTGTTTTTGTTTTATTTCCACAGAATGTGGAATTCATACATGTTTCTGTAGCAGGAAAAATTTACACATTCCTGTTTTCCTAACGCAACATTTACTTTACAAACCTTTTGCAACCGCACTTAAAAATATCACTTAAGTATGAATGCTCGCATCTGATTTCTGAGCTCACTGTGAGCTACTGGGATGTTGACCAGCTGCTGAAATGTTGACATTTAGTGTTGTAGTTAAACTGTGTGTGTGTGTGTGTGTGTGTGTGTGTGTGTGTGTGTGTGTGTGTGTGTGTGTAGAAAGACCGAATGGGGTGAAATTCAGTGAGGGATTTTTGGGTGGAGGTTTCACTTGGTCCATGAGTAAATCTCCCAGCAGGAGGGACAGACCAGGATTCATCTGCACCCAGTTAGTTTTGGTACTGAAGATCGTTCTGTGTAACGCAGAAGCTCTCTACAGCGGTTTGTGCTGTAAATTCCATTACTGTTGGGATTGACTTCACACAAAAATAGCTTATCTAAAAGAATCTTAATATAATGTAACAAAGCATAAAATAAAGAAACCTAATGAAACCTAATATAATGTAATATAACATTGTAGCAAAACATAACATAATGTAATACAACATAACATATTCTAATGTATATGTAATGAAACAACGTTATATAACAACATAATGTAACATACTGTAACATAACATTCGTAATGAAACATACATAATGTGATATAACAATGTAACATAATGTAATAGAACATAACGAAACATAACATAAAATATAATAAATTAAAAATATTCACCTACAATATATATATATATATATATATATATATATATATATATATATATATATATATATATAAATGAATATAAATATAAAATGAATAAGATAGGTGGAACTAAATAGACAAAATACAAAATAAATCAAATAAACAAAATGAATGAAACAGAATAAGCAAAAAAATAATTAAACACATAAAACAAGACAAATAAAGCAAGATATAAATAAAAATATATAAAATAAAATAAATAAAATGTTCACCTATTAAAAAAAAATAATTAAAAAAATAATAATAAATAAATAAATAAATGTAAATATGAGTGAATAAAATAAACAGAACAAAACAGATAAACAAACAAATAAATAAAACAAATAAATATTCAGGACAAAGTAAAATAAATCAAATTAAACACAAAAAAAGATGATTAAAAGAAGAAGAGGAAAAAAAATAACCTTAAATAAAATAACAAATAAAAAAAAATGTATAAAAATAAAATAAAATGCATTGGACCTGGTTCCAGCTTCTTGCAATTTAAAGCAACTTCTTTCAGACCTTCCTTCCTAACATCTCTAACGTCCTTGAAGTTTTAAACTCTCTCTTCCAAGGTGTTTGTGTCTTCAAGCAGCACACTTCTGCCAGTGCTGTATTTTAAACAGTGTGTGTGTGTGTCCTCATTATTCTCAGAATTTCACAAGCTGGTGTCAGGGTGATTCTTCACACGCACACACACACACACACACACACAGCGGAGTGCAGGATAAACAGCGCTGTCCTGCGTAAACACCACCCACAAGACGACACAAGAGTCAGACTAGTGACAGAGAAAATCGTAGGCTTTCTGGGCACACACACACAGCGGAGTGCAGGATGAACAGCGCTGTCCTGCGTAAACACCACCCACAAGACGAGAATAGTCAGACACACACACACACACACACACACAAATTTGTGTATGAAATTTGTATTTCCTCAAGTTAATAGTGTGCTTGTAAAAGTTCGAGTCTTATTCAGTGTTTAAGTTTCACAGCCTCCTTTTTTCCTCCAGCATTCCTTCAGTCCGAGTGCTTGGGTGTGGCTTAACCTTCTACTTTCTCCTCGCAGTTTTTTCTTAGCCCTACATATTTCCATCCCCCTCCGTCCCACCCTTTCTCCAGCCTCTGACTGCCTTTGTTTTCCCCCTCAGCTCATCTGACCCCTC
>CM040455.1:1748352-1803320 GCA_022758105.1 Pangasianodon gigas | reverse complement strand
AGGTGACTGAATGAGCGAGTAGGTGACTGACTGAGCAGGTGTCCGAGAATAGAGTTGATTAAATATTCGTGATAAAATGTCTGAGAAGGACGAGTACTTGTGTGTATGTGTGTGTGAAAACTGTGTGAAGGTTCCTGTATGATGTTAATTACAGGTTTAAAGGTCAGTGATGTACAGGTCATATTTCACCAGAGAACCAAGTGCCTGAGAGTTCATTTGCAGTCACGGTTCAGTTTGGCTTTTTCTTTTCCTGCCGTGTGAAATGTTATGTGAGCAGTCTGATAAGCTGTTGTGGCATTCCTGCGGGGTTACAGAACGTCGGAAGAACCCACGTGAGCGTCACGTGACTCTGCTGGAATGTATCGACTGCTTAAATTGCCTTTAATATTCACAGACATGTCCTAATGAGAACTAATGTTTGTCTTGTAATGGCACAGTCTGTGTGTGTGAGTGTGAGTGAGAAGATAACTCAATAATCATGTGCTCTTGCCCTTGATATTGAGTTATCTGCATACACACACACACACACACATCATCACATGACACTGGTGAAATGTATCAACTTGTTTAATTACCGTTAATATTCACAAACACGTCCTAATGAGAACTGGTATTTGTAATGCGCTGTGTGTGTGTGTGTGTGTGTGTGTGTGTGTGTGTGTGTGTGTGTGTGTGTGTGCGGATAGAGACCACATGGCTCAGGATATTGGCAGGAAGTCAGGAATGTGTGAGAGAGAAAGAGAGAGCGAGTGTAGGATTCTTGGTTTGGTCGGACTGAAATGGATCACATGAGTGTCAGGGCAATTAAAGCACTGTGTTCCAATATCAAGGCTCACTAGTTAGGCAGCCTGGTACCTTTTTCTTTTTTTCTTTTTTTCAGACCAAGTGTGTGTTTTTTGGTACTCGTCATTACTGACATTGATACCGAAATGAGGTACTGATCAATCAAGGGCATCAGGGATTGTTTTATTCAGCTCTATTTAGCGGTTGATGCTAAGTGGAATCACAGTGTAATTTTAGTAGTACAAAATAGTTTTTTTTAGTAATTTATTAACAGATCTGAGTGAAATGTTGACGTTCCTGACTGTTCTGTCTCATTTCTGTTGTCGCTGTGCCTTTCCATCGTCCATATACAGACTTAATAACTACGTTCACGCTAGCCTCCATCATTGCTTGGTGTCCATATTACCTAGTTGCCTAGTAACAGTGTTCCCACAACCATGAGCACTTGATAATCAAGTATATTGCACTGCGTGTACATGTTTCTGTGTCGAAATCCCACATGGCCAACAAGACTGTCGATCCGACTAAAGGGTATATTTGCAAATGTCACAAATTTCCTGTTTGTTTGTATTGTGTGTATTTATGTAGTGGTTAAAATTAACCACATCATGTTAAATAATCTCACAGGATTTGTAGCTAGCTTGCTAGACACACAGCTAGAAATATCTCATCATCTGCAGAACTCCCTTATGAGACTGTATAGAAAATAAATAAATGATTTTTCATTTAGCAGTTGATGCTAACTTTGATTACAGTGTAATTTTAATAGTTTTTTGTTTGTTTTAGTAATTCACCTACATTTCTGAGGGAAATGTTGACATTCTTGATAAATTTGTCTTATTTCTATTTTCATCCAACCTTTACATTGTGTAAAAAACACACTTGCTAGTTAAATTTTTAGCACTAGATATTACCCTATGTATATCTTGATCGCTTAGCAACAGTGTAACAGCTCAGGACTTGGACGCTGTATCATGCCTTCGTATATGAAATGTATAATTAATTAATGTGTGTGTTGAAGGTGTTTGAAGTGTTTTTTTTTTCTTTCACGAGACTTATCTATAGTCTTTATTTTTTTCAGAGTTGGCGTGGACCCTGATCAAGATCTTCAGCCATGTGGAGACAGCTTCCAGGTCCTTCAAGGGGTAAGTACACTCCTAAATATCTTCAAGATGTCATCAGTTGAAATGAAATATTACTCTGATGAAGTAACTTGCTGCGAAGGTGTTTCACTTCTTAAAGTTCAAATTAGCAGAGCTTGCTAAAACAATTAACACCTTTCAAACTAACCACAAGCACTTTGGTTGCAAAAAAGTGTTGCTACCTATTCCATTTTGCATATGACTAAGATTATTGCACAACTGTGTAAAGTGTAGTTCTACCAAAAGCAAGAACGGAAAAGCCTGACCACATCTTTTTGTACACACACACACACACACACACACTTTATAAGACGCTGTGCACCTGCTATTACACTTGAACAGTGTTGCAAAAAAAAAAAAAAAGGTTATGCATCTCTCATCTGACATTTCACTTAAATTGGTATCTTGCTCAGGTCTTGAAGGTTGGAATCGAGTAGAAGCATGGAAATTTATAAACAATTTTAAAACATTGTAGCTTCCTGACTGCATATCACACTTCACGCTTTTCCTGTTCATGCTATATTTAATTCTCTTTAAACCATCATATAGAACGTTTGCACATGAACTGTAAGTTGGAAAAACAACGCTAGTTTTTATCGTTTTATTTTGTTGTGATGTCTCATCTCTCTCAGATCAGAAGGGAGTTCACGAAACTGAAATATTTTGGATATGGTCAGTATGGGAGGAAATTGCTAAGCAGTGTGGCTGTGAAACAAGTTCTCCATTAGAGAACTTAGATGTTTAAATGTTTATTTTACCGTCGTCAGCATTAGTCTGACAAGAGAAAAGAGCACATTTTATTTTATATAGCATTTCTATAACATTTTACATATTACGTCATTTAGGAAAGTGAGAAGTTAAGTAATAGAGTGTTTTGCAGATGAAATATAAGATAAAAATACAGCTTAAAGATATAACTGAGGCTGTTCTGGGATTTTACGTGCACACACACAAGTAGCTGATATTTATATTTTATAGCTAAATATAATTTTTTAATTTAAAAAAAACATTCATTTAATTATTTTTACAGAATTTTTTTTTTTACATACACTTTGGCAGGACCTTGCACTATATTGTATTTACATGTTAACTGAACTATAATGTTGTCCTACAACTAAAAGAAAAGTTTCTGTGAGATGTAGATGGTTCCACGTGGATACTCTAAAGATTTACACTCACACCCTCACTTTAGTGTTGAATTTCACCTGATTCTATAGATTCGTGTCTGAGAATTGCTGCTGTAATCGTAAAGACTCTCCTGTCGCTCATCCCAGGACTCTTATTCACAATCTGCTCATCCTGTAAACACACTCACTCCTGTCTGGCTTTACTCTTCTACACCTGTATACGATTTATAATCACACTATCCGGTGTCACCCAGAAGAGACTGGGTTCCATTTTGAGCGCCCTTAAGGGTTCTTCAGGGAGCTTTTCCTCGCCGCTGTCGCCTCTGGCTTGTTCATTATCCTACGTTCGCACTATCAAGTGACAAGTCACTCGTGTTGCTTGTAGCATGTGACTTGCAGTCATGGGCTGTCCAGCGCTATTTCGAAACAGTAATAGCAAGTAAAATACAAATTAAATACTCCGCTGATCAGTATGAAAATTCTTTCTTTGATTTGCATGTTACATGCTCAGCTCGGTACTAGCATTGTTCTCAGATTAGATTAGCAAAGCAAGCTAACTGTACTAGCTACAGATGAGGCCAAATGTTTGCATACACCTCAGCTAAAGACACACATTTCCTCTGAGAGATTTATTAGGGTTGTAAGTCTGTTGTAAATCTTTCTGGATCAGTTTTACCAGAAGTAAGATGACTGAAGAATCAGGAGACCAAGAGCCAGGGTATAATAAAAGAGATGGTTTATTGCATGCATGCGTAAAGACAGCCAGGACGCTCCATAGTCTAAACATAAGTTGGACACAGTCGAATTTTATTCTAATATGTATGTGCAAAGGACACACTGAAGATCATATAGATAATACCCAAGCCTAATAAGGGATAAAACATAAGAGAAAAATATAATAAAGCACTGTGACCCAAAAAAACACTGTGACCCAAAAAAACAGATACGTGTACATTATGAGTGAACAAAGGACAGACAAGTTTGCATCATGAGTAAGCAAAAATCTTAAATGATTAATTCATGTATCTTTTATCACATAATCATGGAAAAATAGAAAATAATCCCACACACCCGCACAACATGATGCTGCCACCCCCATGCTTCACAGTTGAGGTGGTGTTCTTCAGACTAAAGCCTTCTTCAGCCTCACCCTTTTTCCTACGTACGTAGCACTGATCATTGCAGCCAAACAGTTCGATTTTTGTTTCATCTAACCAGAGAACACTCCTCCCAAAGGCTGCTGATAATGTGCAAACTTCAGTCTGGCTTTTTTCGTTTAAAGCTTTTTCCTTACGTGACAGCCTTTTAGGCCATGGCGGTATAGGATTCTCTTAATGGTGGATGTCCATCCATCACCATACTTTGGTACCTGATGCCTCCAACTCCTTCAGCAGTTCTTTTATTTTAGTCTTAGGGTTCATTTGAACCTTTCCAACCAAAGTTCCTTCATCCCTGGGAGTTCATTTGTCAATTTGTGCCTCTTTTCTGAATAATGCAGACCTGTGGAGGTCCACAGTTTTTTTTTTTCCTGAGGTCTTGACTGAATTGCTTGCATTTTTCATGGTAACAAGTGCAAAAAGGCACTGGCCCTTAAATACAGCCACATGTGCACTCTTAATTAACTCCTAATTATGGCAATCGGCCAATCAGAATCTTCTAAAAGTAATTACATAGTTTTCTGGACTCTTCCAGTCTCTTGGCATCTCAGTACACATTTAATGCAAGGTTGTTTATGACAGAATAAGATGAAACCACAGTTTGTTCAATTTTTGCATGTCAGATAGTAAAAGGGAACTAACTGCTGGTCGGAACTAAAGTTGTGCGTGGGAAACTGTAGAAATGTCGAATCATTCGAGCCGATTGTCTGGATTTATTGTTTTACTGTGTGTTTTCTAATTTGCATACAACTGCAAAAATAAAATGTCACCATATTTCTCTGTTGTCTCTGTCGCTGAAATGCTGACTAACTGTCTCATGCAAATAAAAACTGAATTGAATTGTTGTGAATGATTATGTTGCTTAGAGACTCGGGTGCATTTTGTCTCCTCTCCTTTCTGTTCTCTGTAGGATGGAAGTCAGCAGGAGGGCCAGAGCAAGACGAAGCAGGAGAGCGCCTGGCTCTTCAGGCTGTGGTACACTTTTGACCACAAGTATCCTTTCAGCATTTTGGAGTTGAGCAGCTCTTGATACAGTACACACCCTGCACTTCACTTAATCTTTTCTTTCCTTTTTTTCTTTCTTTCTTTCCTTCGTCTCACTCGCCTCAGTCAGTTCAGCGCTGTGTAAACAGAATGAACAGAAGGCACTTGACGTCTGCTGCCACGTGTCGAGAAGGAAGAGTGCAGCATGCAGCGACAGGCTCTGGGAGAACGGGTCAGGGTGAATATCGCTGTTGGGTTTCGTGTGAGGAATTGAATTGAGGGAGGACGAAAAGAAAGGAAGAGAAGAAGAAATCTAGGTGTTAAGAAAGAAGCACTGTAGGCAAGGCCTTGCCCTCTATCAGCTGTCCAAAATTCTCCCTAGAACATAATAATGTCTCAACTAAAGGAAATCATCCTACCTGAGGAGCTTAGGAAATTCAAATATTATACCACAGTGCTGTTGATTTCTGGATTCTGATTGGTCAGAAAGTGTTGATTAGTGTAGCTTAAGCTGCTGGATAGATGGCCTCACATTTGTCTCAAGAATATTCTGGTATAAAGTGGAGTTTATTGTTGTCTCAATGACTGCAACTTTGCCAGGTCCTGTGGGTGTAGAACAAGCCTCAATCATCACCCCTCCACCATCATGCTTGACAGTTGGTATGAGGTGTTTGTGGTGATACACTGTGTTTGGTTTCCCCAACCCTGACACTTCACACTTCACCTTGGTCTCATCTGTTCAAAGAATATTGTTCCAGAACTTTTGTGGTTTGTTCAGATGCAATTTTGCAAACTTAAGTTGTGCTTCACTTGTTCTCTTTTTGGAGAGAACAGGCTTTTTCCTTGCCACCCTTCCATGAAAACCATACTTGTTTGGTCTTTTTCTGATTGTGCCATCATGAACATAAACATTTAGTGTGCTTACACAGGCCTGTTGGTCACATGATGTAGCTCTTGGGCTTTTCTTTAAATCTTTGAGCATTAAATGGTCTGACCTTGGACTGAATTTGCTGGGACGCAAAGGCTCTCCATTTGTAAACAGTTCTTCTCACTGTAAAGTGGTGAATTTCAAATAGTTTGGAGATGGCCTTATAACTCTTCCCAGAATGATGAACAGCAACAATTGCTTCTCTGGGGTCATGGCTGATTTCCTTTCTTTTTGGCATGATGTGGACACACAACTGAGTGGTCCAGAACACCAAACTGCCAAAAGTTCTGCTTTTATAGAGCTAGTCACACTTCTTGATGATTAACAAATCTTGTGCATTTCATTAGTACCGCCTGGCTGCTAATTACTCTCTTAATGACTGTAGAAGTAGGAAGGATGTACTTACTTTTTCCCACCTGGTTTCTGAAAGTTGGTTTACTTTTTGGGAAAAAATGACTATATATTGAAATCTGTTGTGTTTTTTTGTTGTCACCTGAAGTTATTTGTTTGGTTATAGGAGTTGGTGAGGACCACACAATTAATATTTAGGCCCTGATAAATAAAAACATAGAACTGAAGGAAGGTGTACTTTCTTTTTCCCATGACTGTATCTTAATGAGTGCTTTCTAATTTGTTATTGTTTCTATAGCAATAGCTCATTCACAGCAGTAGCTCATCACTGATATGATGAAGTTTCCTTAAACTGACGAGATGTTTGTTTGATGTTTTTGTAAGGAGTCTCCAGTGTCAGAGCTTTGAAACAGTCAGTTGTGCCTCAGGCTGTAAACAGGAAAGAAAACATATAATGGTGTGATGACTACTAGCATCTTAACCAATCAGAACAAAGAGGAGTCTCTACTCACCTGTCAATCAGACTGTCATGTGTTTTAGGGGCGTGGCTTTAGACGAAACACTAACAAGAGTGAAAATCATTGACTGTATCTTTAACTAGCTGAATGTTTTCTGCTTTGGGAATTGGAACAAGCGGCAGGTGTTGTACTTAATTGTAGCACTTATTAAATTAATGTTCATGTTTTCACGTTCCTCTTGCACTTCCTGCACAGCTGAGACTACGAGCTCCCCAGCTGACTTACAGGTGTTTATTACAGATGAGCCACATGTGTGTCTGTGCTTGTAGTAACATGGGACGTTGACATAGTAACGCTCGCTTTAGCGTGTGTGTGTTTCAGGGCATGACCTTCGTGTGGGTTGATATTTTTTTCGCTTGGTTTGTTTGACAGTTTGGTTCATGTGTACCAAAAACCCAGTAATTTATTTTACATTTGTGCGATCTTTTTGTTATTTATTTACTTACTTATTTATTTATAATCCAGTCTTTCATTTTACGCAGGAAGAATTCATTCAGGTCATGTCTTCCTATTCACTATATGTAAATAAGAGCCTGTTGAAAATTAAATACTTAGAAGTAATAGAATATAGTAATATTATATACATTATAAATACTTACAGGTGATATAGTAAGTTTAGGACATTATTTTATTGATTAGAACATGTAAAATATGTCAAAATAAACCACAAATGACATAAGATTATGCAGAACATTTTTTTCATCAAGCAATACAAGTTTTATTCTTGTATGCATTAAAAATAAATGAACAGAAGCTATTCTGTATTAACTTGTGTTGCATGTTGCTTCAGTCTTTAAATGGGGCAATGACAAGTACGTCATGTGGCACAACCACACATTCACGTTTCTGAAAGGGTTCTAAGTCAGGATGGATAGTTGTATTGTAAGGAGACAGATCATTAGCGATTCAAATCTGTCTTCTGTTTGAACGGATTCTCACAGCAACAAAGCAGAGGACAGCCCTCTGAAAGCCATTAAGCTAAATGTGCATTTGAATAGCTTTAGCAGACTGAGCTTCGGAGTGCTGAGGAAAGCACGTGCCAGGAGATGAGCGTGTGTGTGTGTGTGTGTGTGAGAGTGTGCGCTCTTAATGAGTAACTACTGAAGACATCACGAGCGTCTGAGAACCTGATTGTGTTCCTGACATGAGTTTACTTTGGACGGTGACATTTGGTTTACTCATAGAGAAATTAACCAATTTTAACCAAAGTCGAAAAAAATCAGCTCTTGACATATTAACACAGTTAAAGAGAATGTGCTGGAATGATTATATAAAATAAATATCACGCACAGGTTTATATTAAAGCCCTCGTCCTGATATGTTATCTTTTCTATAGTAACAGTGCATACACAGGGACTTGTACGGCGGACGCTCCACTTTATAAAGGGATTTTGAAAGTCATTGATATGATGAAGTTTTCTGTAAAGAGAGGTTTATTTAACATTTAGGAGGAGGAGGAGTCTCCAGTGTCAAAATTTTGTAACAGTCAGAGATAAAGCTGTAACTTCAAGCTTTCCAGCATACAGAACAGAGGGGTTTTGTGACATTTTGTGGTTTCTTGGTAACATGACAAGCTGTTAAATAAACATGACAATTTTATTTAATCTGTGGTCGCACCACCTGACGTTTTTAAGGCAAAAATGACTAAAATGTTGTTTATTCAAAATTGTTGTGGTCTATGAGCACTTCAGGATGTGCTGTTATAAGAAATAATGAACTTTTGGTTGGTTAATATACACATTACACATTACAGACTCTGCAACTGATTAATTTTCTATAAAGTGTGTTTTATTCCTCACTTACCAACTAGGAACATTAATAAAGAGCAAATGTGGAATTTGAAAGTAAGCTATAGTGAATTTTTGTTCATTAGGGGTAAGAAGAGACTCTTATAGTTGTACTGTTGTTTATAGAAAAGACGTGATATTGATTAACGTAAATTAGAAACGGTTGAGCTGTGTCTCAGGCTTGTTTCTGTTCTCCTCCTTAACTGTAAACACAGCTACCTAAAACCCATCCTGACCCACAGCGGGCCTCCTCTCACCACCACCTTACCGGCCTGCTGTGGACCGCTGGCACGCTGCCTGACCAGCCCTCAGGCCTATGAGGTAAAACACACACACACACAGTGTAAAAACACGGCTGAGACGTTCCCATATGGTGGGTGTGGGTGTGTGTGTGTGTGTTGTGTTGTTTTCATGGCTCAAACCATCAGTAGTACATCAAACTTCTCCATATTCAAACCAGATGGGGTCTTTTTTTTTTGGGTGTAATGCACTTCAAAGTGCTTTAAAGAGGAAGAAAGTTAGAAAAAAAATCATGAGGGAGGAAGCAAGAAATAGAGAAAATAAAAATATAATAGAAATTCTAAAAATAAATAATTCCTAAAATAATAAGCCTGAACGATGCTGTTAGGGACAATGTGATGTAGTGTAAAGGTAAGAGAGGGGACAAAATAAAATTATTATACAAATAAGAAAGAGGTAAGATTAAAATCTAATAGTAGCTGAATGTTTTGAGAAAATATTGAGGTTGATAGTCATGAGTATTTCTTTTTTTTTTCCCAAATTTGTCTGAATATAAGACACCATCCTGAAGCCATGGTAGTATACACTAGTCTCATGCAATGTAACGATATAATCGTTTCTGCATGATATTACGCTTCTACAATGTCCTGTTACGTTAACATCGAAGTATGCTAATACAAATTATCACTAAATATTTGAAGGCTTTTTCTCCCCAATAAAGCAGGAGATGAGCCAATCGACGTATGAGTCTGGAATTATTTGCGTAAGTCTTTCGAACTCTTTGGTATTAACTGACACAATGTGGAAGCCCCGCCCCCTTCCTCCATCCCACATGCTCTCGACTGGACTGGAGTGCTGCTCTCGCTTTCTGTCATGGGGAATGTTTTGAGTTCATTAATGTGAAATAAAATCTATGTATGTATCTATGTGTGTTCGATTTAGCTAGCATCAGCTACTATATTTATTCGGGATGCCATTTAAAAATTTGGTCAAAAAGCGGCGCTTTTGATTTTCAGCTGAAAGAGAAAAAAGGAAGATTGTGGACGATTAAACAGGTCAACAACAAAGCATCTAAGCTAACAAATGTTAATGGTGATGATAATTAAAGTTACTAAATACACTAATCAGATACATTCATACACTTTGAGAAGCAGATCAACGAGAAAATGTCGGGCCAGGTCGTCCATAGCAAGCGATTTATAAAAGTATTATAGCAAAAATATACTGTTGGTTTTTTTTTCTTACTGTTTACTGCACATTGCTGCACTTAAAAAAGAGAAAAATCTGAGTTTTCATGATTACCACAGATACCGACTGCACAGCTGGGAATATTATTACACACTCCCCTACTCTCCTTTAACCTGAAATGGAAGAAATGCTCATTTTCCTGTCTTATTTTAGGCTAAGTGTGCTGGATGATTAAATCATGAATCACAGTTTTAAAAAAATAAATAAATAAAAGGTAAATCACAAGCAGGGAAAAATGAATATCGGACAAGTATAAAGCAGATTCTGTAATAACAAAGACAGAGTGAAGCTTAGTGATGAAAAATGCTCTTACATCACGATTATTAATTTCATAATGTCATACTTGCATATTATACAGTGTAATATCTTCCTTAAATGACATTTACATTAACATATGAAGTTACAACAAATAGTCAGACATTAGGTGCTGGATTCGGTAGAGTTAATTTCCAGACTGGAGTTGATGACATTGTTACAGAGATTACAGAAGGTCAAACCTTTAAAATATTTGCATCTGGTTTAAATTAACTCAATAGTACGTGACTGCCAGAGCGTTAACCGAAACACACTGTGCTGTTTTGCATGTGCGAATTTGACTGCTTCCTGTTATCACATCCTGTCACTCTACTACAGTCATAACTCTGTTTTCACGGCTTAATTTATTAAAATGTATTTAATATAAAAACATAAGTTTATTTGGCTTTATAATTTCAGGCGAATTTGGAGCATTTTCGTCAAACGCTACGGGTAATTCACTCCATTTTTCATTTCGCTGAAGTTCTCTCAACTGTTAGTGTTACTGTCTCGCCCTCGAATGCAAAAATTAATGCACTTTTTTTTTTTTTTACGGACTGAGTCATCAGTTTTACTGTTGTTGCTTAGTAATAGCAGTAATAGCAATTAGTAATAACAAACTTTCTTTACATAGCATCTTTCATGCATTAAAATGCAGCTCAGTGTGCTTTACAAAGAAAAAAAAATCATAAGGAAAGGAGCATAAAAAAATAGATGAAATAAAACTCTAATAGGAATTTTCAAAATAAATCATGTAAAATATAATAAATAATAAAAAAAATAGATACAAATAATAACAAATTGGATAAACAAGGAATTGCAGCTCAGACGAAACGCATTAAAATTAAGTATTTCATACAAATTTAAACAAATTAATAAATGAACGTCAAATAATATAACAAATATGAAACTAGAGAAAAGCTGAAGTAAAAAATGTTTTAATCTGCTGTTTGTCCCAAGTAGCAGACTCTGTCTGATAAAATATATTTATTCTCTTTTCGTTTGTTTAAAAGTCCAATCATATTGTTGCTAAGCATTAAAGAGTGGGATAACGTGATTCCTAAGCGTTCACTCTCAGCAAGGCAAACATACTCGGGTTGTTCATTTGCTACACAAACCAAGCGTTTAGCGTTATATTTAACCTCCGAGTTAGATTCGTGTTACATTCAGATGCAGTGCTGCTGCTTGAACCTTTAAGCAGCTTTGCCTGGAACTGCTAATCAGGACAGTGCTGAAGGTTGGGTAAGCCTGAATATGGGATAGTGTAGAGTCTGAATTCACAATCGTCACAATCAGACGATTTCTGCTTAAAGCAGAGAGACGGTGTTAATATCGCAGGCTGTCTGTGCTAACTTACTGTCTCTGCTAAATTACTGTCTCTGCTACAGCCAAATAAATCAGCGTCAATAAATTGAATAAGAAAAGGTTACAGGAAGTTGCATTGATGGCTGTGATGTGTTTAGTGGTGTTAATTTTTTATTGAGGTATTTTTCCGTGTTATTCCTGTGAGAATTTAGCGATTGTGTACCGAGCTGATGTCACAGATGGACATTTGTTATTCAGTGATTTTGAACATAAGTGATAACGCTCAGGTTTCACCGTTAGCTCCTAAAGACACGAGCAAGAGCTTCTTTTCTCTCTCACCATTTTCCAGTGATGTCATATTCAACAGCATTTTAATGAGAAGTCCAGTGTAGAAGCAGTGGTGCAAACGTTGGACTCAGAGTCCCAGAATGCAATGCAGCAATGAGGCTCAGCTAGTTAGTTGATGGTGGTATTAGGATGAAAGTTGGAAGCTGATCTGTTTGAGAGAGCTGGACAGACTAAAGGATTAAAGCGCCGCTGCATCGCTCTCTTTGGGTAGAGATAAAAAGATGAATTATTTTTGTACTGGTGCCAATACTGAGTTCCTGTGTCAGCACTCAGAAAGTGGAGTCAATGCCGCATTACTACTCTCACTGACACTCAAACTAAAGTTTATCCAGAGTTTATTAAACCTCCTTCCTCTCACGGATCTCGGGAGGAAGTGGCTCTTGGCGAGTTCTTTAGTATCGAGGCTTTATTCTGACTGAAGATGTTTTTGTGCTGCTGTGAAAGGTGTTTTAAAAGGCTTAGAGACAGAAAGGCACAAATCCAGACTCGGACTGAAGGGAGAAGATGCGCTCCGGGTTCTCCATCACACAAAAGAGGCTTTCTGCGCTGGCACCCCGTGAGCCGTTCGCTTCTAATATCCGAGATGTGAAGAACGCAGCTATTCACTGCGCAGTCACAGTCCAATGCATTCTGGCAAATTCCACTGTTCGTCTCAATGCTGATACTGTAGCTGCAGGGACGCTTGGCTGATTTCACAAATGTCTCACAGTCCTCCATTGTGCTCCTCACACACAATGAGCTGAATGTCTCTCCGGCCCGTGTCCTCCTGCCCCCCTCTCACTTTTATTGTGAATGGACAAAAGCAAAGTCAGTGATTGTCACAGCTCTAAATATAATGTCACTGTGACAGCGTTGGCTTTGAGAAAGCATTTCACCCTCCAGCGTCACATGGACAATAATTGCCCAAGATAGGCTTCATCGGTGCTGTTTATTTCGAGTATGTGCTGCTCAAAGGTGCCAACCTTTATGCTAGCGGACCATCAATTCACAGCTGTAATATATAGAGCATATATATATATATATATATATATATATATATATATATATATATATATATATATATATATATATATATATATATAGAGCACTATTTTTCCCGTATTCTTTTAATGGTGGTCATAAATATAACTTGCCCAAGTTGTTGTTAATGTAATGTCTGGGGGTTTGGGGGTGTGTCCTTTCATCACCAGCTCACCAGTTTTACTAAGCGTGATGAGAACTCACGGTGGAAAAGTGTTTCAGTGGAGAAGCACTGCTATTACAAAACGTCACAGAGAAAGATGATTAGTCCGTTTGTCGAGTCCAAATCAAAGCATAAATTTACACTTTTGGCTCATTTGCTGTTTAGTTTGGTTTCATTCCACACTACACATAAATAACTGCAGTGGTCAAAAAGCAAAACAAGACCATAGCAATGGTGCGTGTAGAGCTGCAAACATTCCCATAGAACTTTTTCACTCATTGGTCAGAAATATAACGATGGAAAAATGGAGAATACAGAGTCTGTGCTCAGTAAATGATGGGGCCAAGCACTTTCTGGCCCCACCACTTCTTATGAACGTATGTCCAAATTTGCCCTATTGGTGGCACTAGAGCGCTTGAGCAGCGTACACCACAATTGCTCTGATGGTAGATGAGACTTTCCTCTGTCACTGGGCCAAATTTCATAAAAAGCATATAAAGTGTTCTATGGACTACCATAGAGTCCCATGTGGAAGTATAATAATAATAATAATAAGAAGAAGAAGATTTCTTTCGGTGACGCTTTCGGTGCTTGGCCCCCTAACTAGTTATAACATCTGGTGTATCGTCCAGAGATTATTTTCTCTTTTTTCTTTTTTTGGTCCAAATCCCTACAGGCATGGCATTTCTGTAGCACTACAGCTCTGTCCTTTGGCCCAGTTTAGGAGCTAAAAAAAAAAAATCCTGCTTTTTCCTAAGTGTGCTGTTTAGTTCAGGTGAGAACACAGCAATCAGACTCGGGTCCGAGAGCATGTGAGCTAAGTGCTTCCGTTACAGTGAGAAAGCGATTCAAATCTGAATTGACTCAACTGCAGAAAATGAATCAAACATGCCGTGTGTTTTGGATTGGAGCTTTGTCTTTTGTTCTCTTTTTGGTAGCTGTGAGCTGCTAAACTGAGCCAAAGGACAGAGCTGTAGAGCTGCAGAAATGCCACTCAGGAATGTTCTGGAGATTTGAACGAACAAAACGAGCAAATGAATTCTGGGTGATGCACAAAATGTTTTAAACTAGTTATTTATATAATTATCAAATCATTTATTTAGCGCCAGCTCTGTGTTCTTTGTTCTCGGGGGATTTTTGTGAGTTCTACGCACACTTACCCTTTTTTTCCTGTCACTTTATTTCATGACTAATGAATGAAAGAGTTTTATGGGAATGTTTTCAGCACTTTGAACTTTTGCTTCATTTAATTATGTAACTAAACCATATAGCAAATGAACCAGAAGTATAAATTTGGCCCTGGTATTGATTCAGACTCTGCAATCAGATTAATAGGTCTGAAAGCATCCTAACGCGTTTGTCATTATTGGCTGAATCACACTTCCTGTGCACCTCCGTACTATGCGTTTTTGGTTTTTTTTCTCCCTCTCTGTACCTCTTTAACAGCTTGAGAATGATGAACTCATCACTTGATCATTATCCTTGTATCAGTTGTTGGTCTGTTGTGTGTGTGAGTGTGTGTGTGTGTGTGTGTGTGAGTGAACCAGCAGTCAGCACCTCATCAATCTGCCCCATTGATTTGCCCATTGAGGTCAGTGCATGTGTGTGGTCCATTTATTCCTCATCCTTTGTATCTTTCTGTTCTTTTGTTGTCATCTTTGATTCTTTCATTTGTTTCATCTCTTAAGAAATGAAATGAAACATGAATTTTTTTGTACTTTAACAAAGAAAAGTCTATAATGACTCTGTATAGAGATGTTTCTTTAATATTTATGGAAGGAGTCTACAGTGTCAGTGCTTTTATAATAGTTTTAAATTTCAAAGCGTAAGTGGTTTCGCTGTAATCCCAGAAAGTTCTAGCTTCATGGAGGTTAATGTCAGAACATGCTGGCTGAGGAACACATTTACTAACGTAACATAATTATCGCACTGGCTAATCTTTTAAAAGACAAAATCCTGTTTAAGTAATCTTTACATCCTCATGTGAAAGTGACAGATCCACTGTTTATGTGGTTAAATTTGCAGCCAAGTAAAAGAAGGAATACAAAAAATTGATTTAAAAACCTTTTATGATTTGTTTTATGTACTAGGAAACCTCACAATATTGCAGAAAGCAAGCATTCCTCCACACGAGTTCTTTGGATAGTTCTTAGCTTCCTAACCATCTGTCGTACTTAGAACTTCCTCTAGCGGGACAAACTGATGGTTCATTTAAGGTTCTAATTATGATTTCTTTCTTTAAAAATGCATGTTGTGTATTATTTAAAACGTTGCGACGTGAAGTTATGTTTATGAACGGCAGAAGTCATTTTCTTGGCTTGGTTTATCTCAATAATGTAAAGTGAATCGACAGGAAGTGTGTATAACTTGCTAGCTAATATTAAGAATCTGTTTTTAGCTATGTAAATCTTTTCTGAATAGGGTGGGGGGGTGTGTGTGTGTGTGTGTGTGTGTGAGAGAGACAGAGAGAGAGAGAGAGACAGAGAGAGAGAGACAGAGAGAGAGAGAGAGAGAGAGAGAGAGTGTGTTTACTCTTATGTAAAAAGCTCTAAGTCTAGCTCCACTCTTTACTCTTGTGTGTTTCCACAGTGTCCTTCATGATCCTTTGTTTTAAGCTTGCATGTGTGTGTGTTCGCGTGTGTTGTACGTGTGTGTGTGTGTGTGTGTGTATGTGCACCTGAGCGCCCCACCCCTCTCCCCCGCTTCATCTCCCGCTTGTCCCTGTGCTCCTCAGAACAGCGAACAGCTTCGGGACACTGACTCGGACCTCATCCTGACGGACGGGGACCTGACGCTAACGTACGGCGACACGGCCATCACGGTTAACGGCGCCTCATCGTCGTCATCGGTGTCGGGCCCGAAGAGCGGTAAACGCAACGGCAGCACGTCCGAGGAGGCGCTGGAGAGAGAGCTGGACTCGCGGGAGCAGGAGCTCCTGAGCCGGGGAACGCGGCTGGTTTTCCCCATGGAAGATCACGCCTGAGACTCCGCCCCCAACACGCTGACCACTCCCCCTGCACATTCCTGCACATCTCTCTCTCTCTATCTCCATGTCTAGGACACCTCACTCCATCTGATCCTCCTTTGCTGCTTTAAAGACTTCGGGCAGGGGAGAGGGAAAGCGAGAGATAAAGAGTCTGAGAGAGAAGATCTCGTGTGTTTACTGAACTGCAGAAGATGCAGAACATTGGCGATACTGTGATTCGAGACAATAAACAATAGGAAACCTGCATTTTCGAAGCGTGGCGAGGAACTTTGAGGAACTTTGGGCATGCTGGAGGATATGTGGGTCATGATTCGCTGTAGGTGGGGACTTTTTTTTTTTTTTTTCGTCAGCCATTACCCACACTGAACAGCTAAAAATGTGAACCTTAGTATGTGAAGTCTGTCTGCCTCACAAGCCAAGTGTAGCTCTTTTTATTTCCCACACACACACACACACACACACACACACACACACACACACGTTTTCTTTGTAAGAAGAATTACAGCAAGTCTTACCGCTGGATTCATTCAGCATAACCCTAGCATTCATTACATGTTTCATTTTTCATTATTCAAATGTTGGTTGAATGTAGGTGTTTGTATGTAAATATGCAACGCTCATGCCGGCGATTTTGTGAGCTTCACACAGAGACGTTCTTCCAACATACAAATGACGAGATATAATCTGCTGTATCTGAAAGTTTCCGCATTACCCGAGCCTATTATCTGATCTCCTGAAGCATTATGGCCAAGATCAGGGTTGGGAAAAGTTCTGACAAAGTGTACTTAAGTAACAGCAGGAGTATGGAGGCAACAGTCTACTTGAGTGAAAGTCAAAAAGTATCCACATTTAAACACACGCAAGTATTCGAGAGTAAAAACGAAGTCACTTAACTTCAACTTCAAGCCCGTCTTTGCATGGCTGTCGAGTTCGCTAAGCAGCCAGTCATAAGGAAAATACACTGCTAACACACACACACCTAGAATTTGCCTTGTTGTGTAGCGAAAGTGTAATAACTATTTCAGAATGAATGCCAAGTCACATTAGCGACGAAAACTAAACTTAACTAGCTAGCTAATTTAACTAGCTAAATTATGAGGGTGAGTTAAATGAAACAGAACTTTTCCTTTGTAGTTGCAAAAGTAAAAGTGTACAATCGCCTCTTCTACTGCTAACTTAAAGCAGATACACGTCTGGGACACCTGTTTGCGATAAACGATGCAAAATACTAAAATTTCGAAAGGATTTTATTTCAGTCACCCTCATACAAAACTCAGCTAGCTAGCTAATTTAGTGAGCTAATTTACAAAACTCAACTCGCTAGCTAATTTAAGAAAATACATTACGAAACTTAACTGGCTAGTTAATTTAACCAGCTAAATTAAAAAACTGAACTAGCTGATTTACCAAACTCAAAGTTAACTTCTTTAGTTTGGTGGCAAATTTTAAAGACCAATGTTTCATTTTTCATTTCATTTATATTTAATAACCCTCTTGGAATGAATGCTAAGTCGCAACAAAAACAAAACTTAACTAGCTAGCTAATTTAATGAGCAAATTTAAAAAATTAGCTTTACAAAATTTACAAAACTCATCTAGCCAATTTAACAAACTAAATTAAAAACCCTAGCTAGTTAAGTTAACAAGTTAATTTACAAAGCTTAACTAGCTAGCTAATTTAACTAGCTATGTTACAAATCTGAACTAGGTAGCTAATCTTATGAGCTAATTTACAAACCTTAATTTTCTAGCTAATTTAACCAGCAATATCACAAAACTTAACTAGCTAATTTACCAAACTTACAGTTAATGTAACTTGATGTACTTTTTCTAGCTTTGATGGTGAATTGTAACGAGCATTTCATTCATTACATAGTTCATAATCCTTTCGGAATTAATGCTAAGTCACATTAGCTACAGAAAAAAAAACCTAACTAGCTAGCTAATTTCACAAACTAAATTACAAAACTCAACTTAGCTAACTTACCAAACTTAATATACTTCAGTAGTTATGATGGCAAATTTTAAAGACCTTTTTTTTTTTTTTTTTTTTTTTTAAAATGTGCGAGACCAATGAGACGTCTCATCCTGTAATCGGTAAACTGCAGTAAAGTCTTAGTAAGGAAAAAAAATGAAAAAGAAAAATTTCATGCGGTTCGAGATTTGTAACGAGGATCTTGAAGGTGAAAATGAAGATGTAAGGAGTAAAAAGTGGTTTTTTTTTTTTTTTCCTTTTTTTTTTCCTGTTGTAAATGTACTCGAGTAAGAGTTCGTAAGTATTAAACGTTAATAATACTTAAGTGAAGTAAAAGTATAGTAACAAAGTAGAATTACTCAGTATTTTCCACCCTGGATACACAGACATGTGTTAGGATAGTTGATATATCAGAAAACCTAAAAAAAAAAAAAAAAAGAAATATTCAAAATTTTATAAGGAACAACTTCATGAGATTTTATATAATATATATCACATGACCCCCTCCAGCTCATCTTCAGCGCTTCAGTGTTTCCGTGTCACTCCTGCAACATTAACATACACACATAGCATTTACACGCTGCGTTCCCACTTATCTGTTTTCACCCAGACGTGAGTGATGTGCACAGCTGTGGCTCCGCCCCTCTACCCCAGTGCGATGATGACTCACGCTTTCACAACGCACTGCTGTGTCCATGTTGTATCTCCCGAGTGTTTTTCTCCAGCTAGGCCACATAAACATGAGCAGCGAGCGCCGTGTGACGCAGGTGTACGCTTAGCTGCAGGAGTCTGAGTTATCGCAGCTGCTTAAAAAAAAAAAAAAGAAAAAAAAAAAGCTCCTCTAACATCTGCGTCAGAAATCTGAGTGGTATCTGAATAACTGAATCTCTGAATGCAGTCCTTTATGTCCAAATTCTCTGCAGGACGGATTGTACAAGACGCCACTGTCTGAGTCCTCGTCATAAATTCGGAAAGTTGTTTGTTAGCGACTCGTGTTACAATCAGTCCACTTCCTCTGCCTCCTAATAAAAACCCCGAGCAGTTATATTAGGCCTGTCGCAGTTAGGATTTCAGCTCAAAACCTTAACAGAAGCATAATCGTAGATGTTTATCAACACTGAACATGTACGGAAATTCATTTTTCTTTTTGCTTTTTACACTGTAAAATATTGCAAAAGTAAGATATGTCAAATTATACATTTCAAAAATTATATAAAAATGATAATAAATAAAAATGTAAAGAAAATATACATATATAAAAAAAATGTATATATCTCAAAGTGCTTAACGTAAAAGAATAAAGTTAGAAGAATGAATCAATAAGCGATACGTAGATAAGTACAAGTAGAAATTAAAATTATAATTAGATATAGAAATTATAAATAACTATCTCTTTATTTATTTATGAAATGTAACTAGCTAGCTAATTTAAACAAAACTAAATTACAAAAACCAACTCGCTAGCTAATTTACAAAACGTAACTAGCTAGCTAATTTAAGCAAGACTAAATTACAGACCTCAATTTGCTCATTTAATGAGGTAATTACAAAACATAACAAAAGAGTTAATTAAACAAACTAACTACAAAACTTACATAGCTAGTTAATATAATGAGCTAATTTACAAAAACATAACTAGCTAGCTCATTTATCTAGCAAAATTACAAATCCCAATTCACCAAACTTAATGTTCACTTAAATTCTTTCACTTTGTTGCTGAATTTTATAGACATATTTTATCTTTCATTTCATGTATGTTTAATAACCATTTTGGTTTGAATACTAAGTCACATTAGCAACAAAAGCAAAACTTAGCTAGCTAACAAAAAAAAAACTTAGCTAGTTAACAAACTAAAGTACAAAACCGATTGAAAATGAAAGTAGAAATAAAAAGTAAATGAATAAATAACTAAATAAATAATAAAAATAAAAGTAAAAATAATTACAAATATATAAATGACAAAGCAAACCAAAGAAACACAGTGAAGATAAAAAGGTAAACAATATTTAATACAACAATTAAAATACTATTTAAAGAAAACAATCCACAATTAGCAAAACAATCTACAGCTT
The DNA here is from genome assembly GCA_022758105.1 of Pangasianodon gigas. NCBI lineage: Eukaryota > Metazoa > Chordata > Actinopteri > Siluriformes > Pangasiidae > Pangasianodon > Pangasianodon gigas. Next base: position 1,782,891 of record CM040455.1, on the reverse strand, counting down.
TTAAAAACTCAATAGATGTTTCACAGTCACAGATAAGGCCATTTGAACTGGTAAGTGTGTAACCTGGATTGTGAATGTGGTGTGTGTTCAAGTGGTTTTGGTTGAAAAAAATGGACAGCACGAGATTTTTATTTGTTTTTTGGTTTCATCCTCAAAAAGTTGTTTAGTTAGCCTTACTGAAAGAATATAAAGAGCTGAACAGTTATCATGCAAAATTATCATTTAAATCTTTCTATCTGTTGTAGACGTCACATTAATCTTTCATTTTTTCGGGCGCCATGACTTCGCTATTGACACGCCCTTGACTCGGAAAGTCGAGTTTCCGAGTGATAATTACGACATTGTAGTGGCGTTCAAGTGCGTTCATGTCGTAATTACGATATTTATTATCCGACAGGATAATAAGCAGCATAGCAGCATATGTTACGACTTATTACTGCGTTACATAAAACAGTTTCAGAGCTCTCGAGTGCTGCAAAAGAAAAGCGTTGGCCCTGTTGTCAGAAAATCGCGATAAAGCTACAGCCGTCTGTGGCTGAGGAACAAGTTTGGGTTAGTCCCTGTCAATCAGAGCGACACTAGCCAATCAGGTGTGTCTGTGAGCTCATGTATGTGGAAGAGGGCAGATAGCACTTTCCTTTGGGTTTGTTACAAAGCATGAGCAGCAGTTCGTGGAAAAAAAAAAACAACAACATGGCTGCCTTCACGTGTCTCAGAGGAAGCATGCGTTCGCTTTCACACTCCCTGATTGGTGCACATGTCTGTTATGAGTTATGTGTGCTTTTTCTGGCCCTTAAGTAAATTGAGTTTCATATTTTTGCTTATGAACGATGTTATGATACTGTCATGTATTTCCTCTGGCCTATAAGTAAAGTTACATATTTCTGCTTATAGCCAATCATGAGCTCATGTATGCGGAAGAGGGCAGATAGCGTGTTCCTCAGAGTGTGTTACGCCGACCTGTGATGCAGCATGACCAACAGTTTAAAAAAAAAAAAAGAAAGAAAGAAGTGATTGGCTGGCTTCACGAGTCGTGTTAGTCTTCACCACCCTCTGGTCGGTAGCTGTCGTATCATAGACGAGAGCTGGCTGGTGGTGACCAAACTGGGAAGAAATTTGGGGAAATTTTTTCCAAGCTGTTGTCCAAGAGCAGTTTAATTATGTAAGTGACCTCGTTTCGAGCAACGATCATGATGTGATAATTGTGACAGGCCTAAACTATATTAATGTGGGTGAATCCAAACTGATTATTAAGAATCCATTTAAAAGAGGAAGAACACATCCTTCATCTCCTCTCATAGGTTTAAAGCTAGAACCACCAAGCCTGGCTCTCCCAGGATAGAGCTGATGCTGTGCTACAGGCTGTGAAGCAAAAAGTGTATTGAATTGTACTTTTATTCATGATGTGTTTCTTTTTTAAATAACTTTCACGCTTGGCTTCTCTAAAACATCTGGGTTTCTTTATATATTTTTCTTAATGAAAGCCTCCTGCGTTGTGACCTTATCTTATCGCTGGACGATCACAGACCTGAGCGAAAACTGTGAAAACATCCTCATCCTGTGAAACATTTCACGTTTGACCTCAGAATTGACTGCTGAAGCTAACGTCAGGGTGGAAATGTCATCACGGCTAGTTGCACTTTGGATTTCTGGGGTGGATCTGGATCCAGCTGTGACTTAAAGAGACTTAAAGAGACTTCCGGGACTTCCTGCAGCTGTTTTTCCGAGGCGTCCAGAGTAATCCAGCGGATTTGTACATACGTTTATCCTTACGCTCTCCCGTAGCTATCGGCTCGTACCTCGCCGTCCTGCATGTGTCCGTCTCCGTCCAGATATACTCAGTAAAGAGGGATGCCATGTTGAATGTGTGTGATGTATCTATATTCCAAGATGACAGCATCGACGCTTATTACTCCTTATTACATGTGAAATTGCACTGGAGCCTGTCTGACAAAAAGTGTGTGTATGCATTAAAGACAACTGTACATTTCAAACCATATATCAATGTATACAACTAAACTGACCTGGTTTACAGTAGCAATATATCAAATATGAGGGAATTGCTTTGTTACTGAATAAAAACAGAGACAATGTTTACTACAAAAAAAACTCTTTATTTACAAAATGTATTCATAAATATCCATTTTGTTCACAATGAGTTCATCGACTCGACGTAGTTCATGTTAGTTCATTATGAGATGATAATGGGTTTTTTTACGGTATAATACTGTCTTCACATAGAAATCATTCATTTAATAAACATTCGATAACATTTTACTTCAGAGCAGTGTTCATAAGGCTATACGACAACTGACAAACCTACACACACACTCACTTTTTATGTCAAGTTGACTTATCACACGTGTCAGGTGACATAAGGCTGTGTTACGGTACTATGGAATGATTTACGTTAGAGCGTCATGACGCTAATAATAGAGTTATGTATATTTCCTCTGATCCTTAGTAAGTAAAGTGAGGATCATATTATGAACACCTATGACCAAGTTGTTACACTGTAATAACACAGCTATGTAGTTCTCAAGCCCTTACAATTAATTTCATAATTTGCCTTATAACATTTTTATGAATACCTATGATCATGTCATGTTAGAGCTATATATATATATATTTTAAGTAAACTGAGTTTCATATTTCTGCTTATAACATCTTTATGGGCACCTTTGACCATTTCATGACACTGTCATGACACAGTCATATTTTTACTTATAAGTGTTTTATGAACACCTATAGTCATGTCATGACACCGTAATAACAGAGTTTTTATATATATATAATTACACTGAATTTCATATTTCTGCTTAAAAGATTTTTTTATGACTACACAAGACCATGTCATGACAAAGCTATGTTTATTTTCTCTAGCCCTTAAATAAAGTTTCATATTTCTGTTTATAACATCTTTATGAATACCTATGACATGACACTGCCATGCCAGAGTTATGTATATTTTCTCTAGCCCTTAAGCAAAGCTTCTTATTTTTGCTTACAAGATTTTATGAACACCTATGACCATGTCGTGACAGAGCTATGTATATTTTCTATCTATATTTTTCTACTTATAATATGTTTATGAATCCATACGACATTTTCATGATACTCTTATAACAGAGTTATGAATATTTTGACCAGAGTCATCTTGATGACAGCTGATGCGAATTGCAATTAGCTACATAAATGTCTACGTAAGTGTATATCAGATAGCAGGAAGACCCATCTGACATATGAAACCTTATGAACACTGCCCTTAGGTATTGTGTTACCAAACATTCAAATGTTTGACTGACATGTAACCTGTGCTAAGAGGCGCTACCTGTCGCTCTCACGATACACCACTGTGCACTGTTTCAGACTTTAATGAAATGCCTACACTGCATTATTAAGTGTTTATAAATGTCTCTATTCAGAAGGTTTCTGAAAGAATATGGTGTTTAGCAAACTTTCCATTCCTCATGTACGTGAAAGATAAAGTGTGACAGTGAAACGGCACTTCAGTTATCATATCACAGGCTAAACACACACACACACACACACACACACACACACAATGAAGCCCAGAGCTCTGAGCTCCATGTCCTGTAGCTGATTAAGGGAATTGGAGGATTAGCGCTGATCAAACATGGCCGACGATCCATACACGGCCAGCTCTGTCATCTCCTAGGCGTCTCAGCGTCAATGTCATAGTTAGTGTTTAATCTCCTCCAGGTTATAACCAGTGTCCTCGGAAGCCTCGGTGTCGGACTCGGACTCGCGCCGCTGTGGAGCGTCTGCTCTCAGACTGCAACTGTTCCTAGTGTCAATCCTCCACAGACCGGTGACGGACGGTGTTCCTGCATCTCGCTGTAGCTTCACTTCAGCCTGTTCTCTTCTCTCACAGTCCTCATTCTTCTCTTTAGGCTTCTGGAACACACACACACACACACACACACACAATCATTTTTTGCATATGAGCTCATATAATGACTCACCAAGACGGTCATGCTGCACTGCCATGTACCATCAGAGTGGGCAAAGTAACAGTGGCAGTATAGTGAAGTATAAACAACAATGAAGTATTGTTTATGTATAAAGCATAATGTATAGAATATCCTCTATGCATATAAAGTGTAAAGTATAATAAAGTATAATGCAGTACAAGCTATAATAAAGTATAAAGTATAGTATAGTGAAGTATAAAGTATAATAAAGCATAATGTATAGAATATACTCTTCTCTCAATATAAAGCGTATATGAAATATAATGCATATACGGTAAAGTGTTCAGTTTCATACAAAATGCTTTCATAATTTTTTTTATCCCATTTTAAGTTGAATTAACAGATGCATATGGTTGCATTATGACACTTACTTATGACAACTACGTAGGACCTATATGACATCTGTCAAATATACTGTACTGTACATTTATAAGGATTTTTCCCCAACAGTTGTCCTGTTTCATTAATTCTGAGAACAGCTTTCATTAATTTTTACATCACATTGACTGAACGCCTATGTCAGATGACATAAGGTGACATAAGGTTGTTCTGTGACACTGATTTATGTTAGAACATCATGACACTGTAACAACAGAGTTATGTGTGCTTTCTCTTACCCTTAAGTAATGCACCTTTTATATTTTTGCACCTATTTTGAACACCTACGGCCATGTCACGACACTGTAATAACACAGTTATGTATATTTTCTCTGGATCTTAAGTGAAGTGCGTTTGAGCTGTGAAGGAAAATCATGTGAAAGTCATTCCATGAGTAATCCACTCCATTTGTTAGCGTGTTATTTACAACTGAAATGCGAGTGTTCTGAATCGGGTGGTACGTGAAATAAAATACGAGTGCACAGAGCTCACGTTAATCATGTCAGCGGTCACAAAAATGGGTACAGTCATAAAACATTATATTAAAGGAAGCACAGAGGATCCGGTACAGTGGTACTGGCCCACACTGGACCCGTCTACAGCCAACCAGGTCCAATAACAGAGCAGACTAAATGTACTATGAACATGTTTCTCTTTTTTATTTATGTTGAATTTATTTCTGAGCGCTTTTATAGCGTTCATACTTACGGCTGCTTTACATTTATGATGTTAAAGTATTTCCGATACAGCTTTACAGCCGTGGGGTTCAGTGTGTTTGAGTTAAACCTTCAGAAAAAGGTGAATCCATTTCCTCAGAAGAAACAAAACAACCTCAAAGGCCCGAGTTCATAAAACTGTTTTTTTTTTTAATGGTTTGCCCACAGTCACATTTTCAGTCCATTTCGCAAATGTTTTCCGCCCACAACGAAACGAGAACTCGATAGATAACAGCATGCTGAGTTATGCGCTTTTGTTACAAGACATTTATTCATTTATACATTTAGCTTTATGTCATTTTTGTTTGTTTTCAATACATAAAACACTAGTGATGGGAATTTCATCATGACTCTCTGCCATTTTTCCCCTCGAAACCAGCCAAAGTGGCTGTTCAGTGAAATTGTTCAGTGAAAGTCTCCTTGTGATGATCAAAATGGCTTTAAACTTTGTATTGGGTTTGTTTCAAAATCTGTTTATTTAAATGGAAATACAGCAAGCTACATTTCAGATCTAATATCATTCTTGCACTAATTTGCATCTCCTCATGCTATTACCATCGAGCTAAAACCCTCTTGTGGGTTAGTACAGGATGAAAAGGTTTTTTTTTTTTTTGTAAATGGATATTTAAATTGATTTTTTTAAATTAATATTATTGTGTGCTGTATTGAGGCACATGTTGCTGTCGAACAGAGAAAACTGAGACTGAGCTCCGAAAATCTGAGACCAAACTGGAAATTTGGGATTAAAATATTTTAGACTATATAAAAAATAAACAGAAAGTATTGAATTTTATAAATTAACGAAAATAAATAAATAAGTAAAATAAACAAAGGAAATACAGTATATTCTCCACTATTTCTAGGTTGCTATTTAATTTAAACAAATTTGTAATTTTTAATTATTAAAAATATAATTTGTAATGAACATTTTTTTAGACAATCGTGAAAATAGCAATGCTGATAAATTTCCAGTGAAAGTGTCACAGATTCTATCTGAACTGTTCTCATTTCCAAATAAATAGACCTCTTCAGCAATGTGAGTCAGCTCGAGGAGTCGCAAACAAACAACACATCGCTATAAAACACCTCACACTAAAAAACCTAATTCAGAAACCAGCGTTTCAATAAGTTCCGCATCTTGGAATTGAAGAAACCTCATGACAATCACACATCAGCATTTTCGAAAAGCTTTGTTTTTCGCCATCCACACAACGACAGCGGAGGAAAGCGGATTCGATACGCTGTTTTCAGTCGCGGTTTCAGCGTAGCCCGAAAGTATCAGGTCAGGATGTGAACTTAAAATGCTGTGATTTAGTGGCTATGGGTATTTTTTAGCACAAAATAATATGGTGGATTTTTCTATAAGGAGACGTTTATTTAACATTTATGGAAGGAGTCTCCAGTGTCAGCGCTTTGTAACAGTCAGAGGTAAAGCTATAGCATTAAGTTATTGCACATCTTCAGGACAGAGGAGTTTACGCCTTGCGATTTCTCGGTAACGTGGCAACCTGTGTGGTTTTTTTTGTCTTATTAACTTCAAGGACACTATGAGAGGAGTTTAAAAACCACGTCTATTGTTCCGGCCAGGTTTGTTTTCACAGGAATAAATCCTGAGTGAAGTCCTGCCAGGCTGCTTTCAAACAAACCACAGGAGTGCCACAATCCATAAAAAGGGAATGTTACACAACAAGTTTCCTTTTTTGTGGTTGGGAAAATTGAATATATTTAACCGGATTATGATCGTGTCCATCTGCGCTGCTGACGCTGATGTTAAATTAAACCATCTCTGAGAGACTTTTATACTCCTTTCTTTTTTTTACTCCATAAATACAGAGCGCAGTAAGTCTGCTTTCAGACTTGGTGTTTTAATCCTACAGGAAGTGCCTGTTTTTTGTAACAGTGGAGAGTCAAGGAAAGTTCAGAAAAGTGCAGAGTTACATCAAGCACTTTTTTACTTCCAGACCAATCAGAACTTTGGAGAAAAAAAACATCGAGGACAAAGTGCTGGTGAAAAACCGAGTCTTGTTAGTGAGTGGACATGAGGAGAGTTATGACATTTTTGTGAGATTCATTGGTACGTGATGTGACACCACACTTAAACCGTGGCTGGTTTAGGGTTAGGCGATATGGCAAAAACATCAAATCACGATACTTCAATACTATATATTTCACAATATATAGATTTCCTAACAAACTGTCATCTAAACAGCAGCGTAGCATTTAAAAATAACCTTTATATAGATGATACGTTTACCTACAAAAATGAATTAACACTGAAAAAGGAGTAAAAAAAATTCTTAACATGTTACAAGTTTATGGAGTCAAACAGCAGGAAACATTACCACATCAGCTGCTAGTTATTGTCTTTTTAAAGTTATAAAAAAGATGTCACAATTCTCACGATATCTCAGAAGAGGGTATGGTGACATCATTTATCACGACTATATCATATATATATATATATATATTTGATTAACACTTGCATGTTTTTGTTTATATAGTATCTATTATACTTTACATATTATATACTTTTTATATTATAATCTAGTGTAATACCATTGATATTGTTATCTGCTCAATAAGCTGCACATATTCACCACCCAAAGCCCAATTTTATTATATACACCCAAATTTATTTTATATATATACTACTGTGCAACGACAATAAAGTTCTATCTATCTATCTATCTATCTATCTATCTATCTGTCTGTCTCGACTCAGCCCTAGTCTGCATTTTCTTCTTTCAAAAACAGCAAAAACAGCAAAAACAAATAACCTCCTCATCACCAGAGTTACAGTAATCACTGAGAATAATACAGCTAAACTACAGGGTGTTCCATAAGTCCTGCATAATTTTTTTTTTTTTTAAACAGCTTTTACTTACAGAATTTGCTCAATACGTCCACCATTTTTCTCAGTACACAAATTCCTATGAGGAGAATTATTTCTTCCTCGCTCAGATAACATCACGGTGTGCAAAAACAGAACAATATACGTTATCTCTATGATGCTGGACTCATGGGCCGGCGTGTACAGAGTAAACTAGGCTAGCCGTGACTAGCTAGGATTGATAAGAGTCTTTTTATAGTTACGGTTTGTGTGTCACATGAGCTGGTTTTTCATTTCAGCACATTTCAGCACAAATGGCACTCGGGCGAGCCTCTTTTTCTGTAAGGAAACGGAAATAAATCCTGAGAAAATGCAAGATCAGCATGTTCCTAGTTTCAAAAGCCGAGGTAAATAATTGCTGCAATCCTCTGTAATCGAAAGTTGGAAAGTTCAAAGTTGATTTTCTGATCTAAAAGCACTCCAGTGATTCAGCTCAGAAAAACATGGAGGCCCAGAGCACATGCCTAGTCTCTGAATTTGACAAACATACTAAGACGACCGACAATTATTTCAAAAACGGCTTTTCACAACACAAACACTACATACCCAGTAAAATCAAGTTTTATCACGTAGAAACTAATCCAAAGGGAGATCTGTTTACTCTTGACTGTGTGCGCCACCATGTTGTTGTGTCTTCACATTTGTTAGATGAACGACTCTTTTTTCTGTGTCAGAGGTCAGATTTTTCTGAGTACAAATGAATTGCAGTATAATAAACAATTAATTGCTTTATATTTTTATAATAAACCTTTGGATCTTTGGATGACTAGAAGCTTCACTGTATTAACAATTATCCATTTTTTTATTAAATAACAAAACATTTTGAATACATGTATGTAGTGTGTCGCTGTGAGTGAGCTGTTGCTATAGCGACAGGGGTGAGGTTAGTGGTTCACTCCTGCAAGCTTTACCACTGATTCTCACCTGTTCACAGTGAGAAAACTTTTTTTGGGTCACCTCTGAAACCTCACCATCTGTTACGTCACTCTGTCACATTTCACAGCTGGGTAATGGCTCATCACTTTCTAAGTGCAACTGCATACAGATGTAAATTACACAGCTGGGCCGCTTTCCTCACCCTCTGCTCCAGAGCTGTATAGTTTTATTGCCTTTATCTACATTCACATTGGACTACGTCCCTATAAACACGACTTCAGTGCATTTAGTTTCTTTATTTTTCACTCAGACACTTATTGTGAAGTACGTCTGAGATATTTAACAAGTCTCTAAGATCGTTCTGTTAAACTGAAAGACTCGTTTTTGATGAAAGCAGTGCCATGGCATGTTTTGTGGAGTAGCGTGGAACAGAAAAGGCTATACGGTGTACAAAAGTACACGCTGTGCAAAGCCACAGAACATTTTGGTCACATGTGGTTTTGGTGACAAAAGCAGCCAGAGAGGAGCGAGTTGCATGACTGAAAACAGATCTGCCTGCTGTTACGTCTCATTTATTAGTCTGTGTAATGTGAAGAAAACAACAATAAATGAATACAGGGTTGAATAAATGGTTCAACATCCTGAGATATGTTTGTTCGGTTCTTTTTTTCCACCCATTTTCTCCACCACACACTCGTAGAAAACCACCCGTTTGGAATCTATCTGACGTACACTCGGCACTGAAGATGACTATCCTTTGTACAGCGAGTGAAGCTGTCGTCTTTAAACGCCTTACACACACAGGATATGTGCTCTTACTTTTTTTCCTTTGTTCTCTCTAAGACGGTTTTTCCTCTCGCTGCCACCCCGGGCCTGCTCTTTTCAGGTTAACTTCTGCATATTCACAAAGTGGCTTAATGTCTCAGATTTAAATATGTAAGGAATAAACCATTCTACGTCACACTGTTATTGGAAATTAAGGCATGAAAAGTGTTTTACTCCTCTTACACACACTGCCAATGATTACAATTTTTATTAATTAAAGAATGAAAAATCATACTTTTTATCTATTTATAGTCACAATTAATGCTGTAGAACATCTATGAAACAAGTTAGCAGCTATAAACAGTCATTCACTCACCAGCCTGTCTTTTTTCTCTCTCTTGAAGTTAATAAGACAAAAAAAAAACCCGCTTCCTTACAGAAAACTTCACCATATCAATGATTACACGCGTTATTTAATCCGTTTACGTGGAGCGTCCACCGTACAAGTCCCTGTGAATGAACTGTTACTAGAGAAACGATAGCTTAGTGTCTCAGATGTAGCACTCTCGAATCTGATTGGTCAGAATGTGTTGATTAATTTTCTATAACAGCAGCTCATAGAATAGTGCAGGTTTATATTAATGCACTCGTTCTAATACGTTATCGTTTCTATAGTAACAGCTCATTCACAGGGACGTGTACAGAGGACGCTTCACATAAACGGATTAAAAAACGTGTGTAATCATTGATATATCAACATTTACGGAAGGAGTCTCCAGTGTCAGAGGTAAAGCTGTGACTTTAAGTTTTCTTTGTGGTTTCTCAGGAACATGACAAGCTGCATTTGTGGTTTTTTTTGTTTTATCTTCAAGAGAGAGAAAAAAGAGATGCTGGTGAGGGAACGACTGTTTATCGCTGAAGTAAGAATAGGAAGTAACTTGTTTGTGGATGTTCCATAACATTAAAGGTAGCTATAAACGGATAAAACGTATGTTGTTCTTTAATTCATTAAAAAGTGTAATCGTTGACAAATTGCTGTGGTATGAGAGGAAAAAAGACTTTGAGACATGCTGGTACGGGAAAATTACAACTTCAGAGTGGTAACAGTAACTTCGCTTCCCTTCACCCCTGCATTGTTGATTATTTTACTATAACAGCATGACACGGAGTGTGTTATTCCTCACATACTAAGCTAGTTTTGCATCACATTGTATCTCTTACGGGTAAATAGTTCACCCTGGCCCTGACATGTTGACATTTTCATTATGAAGAAGCTCTCTTACTGTAGCTCTGCTCCAGGTTCCTCTTTTCGTACCCCAGGTGGCGCATCACCTCGCTGCAGTAAGCCTCCACCTGGCTCACCTGCTCCACGCTCAGCCTCTCTCTCCAGGCGGAGATGGCTTCCTTGGCGTCCCTCGCAGAGATGAGGAAGGGCCGGTCTGAGGAGTATCCCTGTCCTCGCGTCATGTTCATCACAAACTGCTCCAGCTCTGGAGATGAGCTCAGGCTGGCGAAGCGGTAGAGTCGGTGCAGCTCGCTGGTCGGATGCAGCACCAGGTCCTCGTAGCGGATCTGCAGGTAGTTGCGCTTGAGCCATGGAGGTGCACTGTTCACCAGGAGCATGTCACTGAGCCAGTTGTCGCAGATGAGCTCCATGGCACCGGCCACGTAGCTCTCAGCACGGTTCACCCTGTTCCCAGGCGACAGCAGCCGCTTGTACTTGTCACTCTGCTTCTTGCTCCGCAGAATCTGGATGCTTTCACGCACAAGCGCCAGCTTGGACTTGAGTCTGGAGTTGTGCACGGCTCGGGGATCCCTGAACAGCTGGATGATCTGTAAATTGAGTGTAGGATCTCGCATCAGAGGCACCAGCACTCCCAGATCTAACACTCTGACATCCTTAATAACCATCACGGGATATTTTTTGCACTCCCTCTCCAGCTCTCGGATGTCTCTGGGCGCGCACTTGGCGCACACGTCTCCTTGGACGAGTCCCACTTGGTGCTTTTTGTACGCCGCACACAGAGGCTGGGAGCAGATCACTTTGTTAGTCTTCCAGCCGAAGATGAACGAGGTGCTGATGTTGGCTGAGCCCGCGTACAGCCTGAGCACGGAGAAGTCGCAGCGGAACAGCGAGTTCATCATGTCCCGCACTGCGCCCTGCAGACTCCCCGCGTCGCCCGGATACAGCGCCTGCCACATGTTCCACATCGGCTCGTACAGGTAGAACACATCCGGGTGCTGGTTAAACAGCTCCCCTAGGAAGGACGAGCCTGTCCTCCATGTGGCGTGGAGATAGATGTGCGTTCTGGTGCGGTTCCTGGTTCCTGCGCTCTCCTCCGCGGGCTCGGTCGCGTTCCACAGCGCCATGGTGTTCTCCAGATCCGGACACCGCTGCTGCTGCTGCCGCTGCTCCCGAGCTCCATGGCGCACCTGAGCCGACTTGCTGTGGTAGTCCAACACGTACGGGATGAGGAGCAAGACCACGGAATAGCCGAGGATTAGGAGGATATACTTCTTGTGCAGCCGCCGCTTCATTTCCTCGGCGAGCCTCGGCTGGGTGTCTCCTCTCCTCTCCACTCCTCTCCTCTCCTCTGGCTTCAGCGCCTCTACACCACCATCAGCTGCCCCAACAGGAGCGACCAGGGGCGTGGAAATGTGCTCAAAAACACGCCCACAACCAACAAACTGTCACTTCATCCAAACCACGCCCCCTTCAGGTGGAAAAACACTGGTGCTTTTCAGTCACAGTGGTGTTTTTTTCTTTTTTTTTGTCCATAAATGAGTGCATTGCTCTACTGTGTACAAACTTTTCTTTGTAACATAAAATCCATAAGAAGTAAACTGTATTTATTTAAACCAGTATGGTTTTTTCAATAAAAAAAAAACTTAAGACATTTACTTATATAAAGTCTTAGAGCTACTTTACTATTGATAACAAAGGACACTTTTTTTTTTCCATCATCTCAATATCCTATAATCTAACAGGACACTTTTATAAGAAACCTAAAACCTTTATTACACTATATTATATTTACAAGAAGAAATCAGGATCCACAGGTAGAATGGTGCTTCACATCGCACCTTGTACTTATTCATGTGATGCGGATAAAGTGGGACACAATTTCTTTAGGACAGATGATGATAATAATATAATTAACACATTATTTGGCATGTAATATGCACGAATATTTCACAATCCTGTGTGTGTGTGTGTGTGTGTGGCATAGGTGTGAAGTTTATTAGTTTTGAAAACTGGAAATATATCATTAAAGAAAAAAAAACCTCTAAATGAAGACCTCAGTAAGATTTTCTGGGACTTTTTATCTTCGCAGATTTAATTTTCTAGGCTAATGCATCAAAGTCAAAACTTGTATTGATAAAAATAAAATGATTTAATTCATGTGACATCATCTAAGTGGGCGTGGTCAGCATTAAAAAACAATGTTGATCTCAAAAATCTCGAGGCAATAAAAATGACATATAGTTTGGCTAGATTTTTTTTTAAAGGTTATAACTAATATATGACTAATATATTCCACATATTTATGATGCATATATACATAAAATGTACTAATGTAACAAAAATAAGCATAAAATTGATTCAAATCATGTTTATTATTTAATAATTTTCATGAAACAAATTAATTAGTGTGTAATTGAGTAATCGAAGATGTCTAAAGGTCTAAACTAATGAAATTACGTGTCCCAAATTACCAAACTTCATTAAACGTGTCTTTCGGTCAGTCTTGACATAAAGGTAATCCGTGCTTCTTTAGAATATGATATAAACATTTTAAATTCACATGTAGATAGTCAACACCTTGAGGATTTCAGAAATATATCATGTATTGTACATGGTTTTATTAATGGCAAGAAAGTTAAGACAATTTTCAAAATTTATAACCTGTCCCAGTATTCACTCTATTGATTACAGCTGTACACACACTGGAATATAATTTATGCTCATGGAATGTTATTAGTATATTTTATATTAGTTACAGATTTAAAAAAAATGATACTTACACAACACCAATTTTAATCTGCATTTATAATTAAGGCTGTAGGACTCAAAAGGTTTTCTGTATTGACTTGGTTGGATTTATTGGCATTTGTACTTGGACCTGTGTTGGTCTTGGGTGTTGGTCTCAACCAAGACAAGTTTGTAAAAATAATGTTTGTGTAGCCGTTCCTGACAAGAAGTAATTCCTGCACTAGAAAAAAGCCTAATCATTGGCGCAATGCACAAATGAATCCTAGTTGAAGTTAAGTTAAGGCTTGGCTTTGAAAATGGTGGTTTTTGGTCTTGATCTTGACTCTGTCTTGCTTTCATTTGGACTTGACTCGGTCTTGACTAGTCCTGGTCTCAGATTTGGCATTTCCATTTACTCTCTTTCTCTGCTGTCAATCACAGCAACACTACGAAATCATGGGTGTCTGTGAGTGCATGTATGCGGAAGAGGGTGGATAGCGTTTTCCTCCGAGTGTGTTTCACCGCACCGTGTGTTCAAGAAGACCCGGTTTACTAGCTTCAGCTTGGAGGAAGCATGTGCTAGCCTTCACCTTACCTGATTGGTAGCAGTCATATGATAGAAGAGAGTTGGCTGGTTATTTAAAAAAAAAAGTGGGAGAAAAAAGCTATATTATACCATTTTCACGTGTATTGTTTAAAACTAAACCCTCCCATCCTACAGGGGGCGATAATGAGCTGTCAGTAACTCCGCCTTTCCTCTAGAGGGCGCTAATGAGCTGTGAGTATCTCCGAGTTTCACCACAGAAGCAGCACCATAACAACTGAAGCGCCAAGACGAGAACAGGGAAGCGATTTAGACATTTCTCTGTCTGAATTTAGATTTATAATCAAAGTGGACGACATAAAAAGAGATTATTTGGTATTTCAGGCGCCTTAACTATGGCGCAGTGTTGAATTTAAGAGTTTAGGAGCTTGTGCTAGCTTAATAACAGCTAAAATGTGGGTAACGGTTAACGGTGGCTGGCTGGATTCACTAGCATGTCTACTCTGAATGCTAGCAGCTTAGCAGGTTTAAATCAAATAGATGTGTGTATCAGGGAGAGGTGAAGTGTTATAGCTTTTAAATTAACACACAAAGAGAGCTAGAGAGCTCAGGATGGCCCACTGGACTAAATTTGAGAAGGATCTGGAGCAGGAGGTGAAGAACCTCATCATGCACCTGAGTGGGATAGAAGATGAAGAGGACCAGAACTTCCAGATGGCTCTTAAATTCGCCTGGTCCAATTTCAAGTGAGGATTCAGAGCAAAGAAAAATACTCTCTGAATGTCAGAAGTGTATTTTAGCATTTTATAATACAGGGTTTTACTTAAATATTGGCTATACACTCGAGTGCAAATGTTTGTGCACCCCCCTGTAAACCCTCATGGCTTTTTTTTTTTTAGTGGAGAAAAGAAAATATAATGTTCATTCACCTTTAAAATACAGATACATTTCTTAAAAAAAAAAAAAAAAGTTTACTTCTTTAATTGTAGATCTGGAAAAAATTCTTACAGTGTAATAAAACTATTTAGAAATAAAGTTTAGATTTTCCCCCCACTCATAATTGTGATCGTGAAGGAAGAAGAGAGCAAACTTTTGGCTGAAGTTTTCTTTCTTATGGTTCACAGGTTTCACCGCTTCCTGGACGTGAGCAGTCACAAAGTGCAGCGCTCAATAAAAGGGTGAGAATTCAGCACAATATAAACGATAGATCTATATATAAACAGCCTGAAAATTGTTATTGCTGTTCTGATTAAATAAGTTTTTACTTTACATCTACAGAAACGATTTAAAAGAGATGGAGGGGAAAAAAAACTCATAAGATTGAACATCCAATCAATGGACTCGTTTTGATTAGTAACAGTGCGGTGCTATAACAGTGTTATAATGACTTAAAGCAGAATGATGTAAGCTGATGTAGAGATAATAAGATAGTGAAAGATGTGCTGTTATAGATGATAAACTATCGCTTATGTTATAGCAGCTATAAACAGTTCTTCCTTTTCCTGGCAGTGACAGAGGGACGCTATAAACTCTAACACCACGTTCATTGTCCCACAGTGTAGATGAGATTTTTCTAGAAACGTGTTACAGAAATAAACCGTACACATCGTTCTTACATCTCAAAGAGATGATAAAAGGAGTGCGAGGACGGCCAAACTGAGCGTGCAGAGCCGTATCAGTGAGCCTGGGCATTAGACATGAGCGCGAGGTGCTGTGAATGACACACACACACACACACACACACACACGCACGCACACAGAGAGGTATTTACGAGCTCTGTAGCAGTGAAGTGAGCACTGAGCGTCAACACACACACCAGCTTCACACTCACGTGTGATTCAAGTGAATGAAAGTAAAAGAGCTGTGGCCTAAAACGAACTTTATTTTACTATTCTGACTGTTTGTGTTTTAAAGAAAGAAAGATAAATAGACACACGAAAATTCATTAAGAGAAAAGAAAGAAAGAAAGAAAGAAAGAAAGAAAAAAAACAAGTAAACACGCAAAATTACAAAAAAAACAAAGAAAAAGACAAGAAAATAAATTAAGAATAAAGAAATACATTTTTTATTTTCACTTTTGATAGTAATTTGCTAGTGTTATCATTATTAATATTTCTATTTATATAAACACTTTGTAGAAATAAAAATACTAAAAGGTGAAGCAAAGTAAAAATAATCCGAGTTGAAATCTGCATTACTAGAGAACAGATGATGTATCAGAAACGAGTGCGTCAGTATAAACCTGTGATATTTACCAGAGCTGCTGTTACAGAGAATTAATCACTTTCTGACCAATCAGAATCCAGGATTCGGCAGCGCTGTGCTGTGAATTATAATTATAATAAATGCAGACCCGGCGAGTGAGTCGATGAGTTGTGTTTGCTCATTTCAGGATTTATGAAAAGCTGATGGTGCACTCTGATGTGTGTAAAGCGGAGAGCTGGATGAGACTGACCAGCGAGTTCCTGCGCTCTCCTCTCCCTCACACTGAGGGCTTCATGGTGAGATCTCGTGAACCCACAGCAGCACCGAATCCGTACAGCGCCGTGTATTTCTGCGCTAACGTTTCACCCTTTCTGTCCGTTTCCTCTAGACTGATGTCCATCACAGTATTTTGTCCTTGTTGCTGCTTTTATCTGATTCTCCGTCCAACACGAGCTACAGCGAGCGACCCCGGCTGAAAGAAGCGGGTGAGTGTCTCGTGTCTCGTGTTAGAGCCTCGCTGTTAATGAGACGAATATTAACGATATTTCTCTCTGCAGAGAAAGAGGACAAGTTCGACTGGGCGAAGTATCTAATGGAAGGAGAAGACATCGACACAGGGCCGTTTCCAGACACTCCGGTGAGGACCACAGTGCTGCCGAGTTCTGGGTTCTGATTGGTCAGGAGGTGTTGATTAATTTTCTCTGACTGTAGCGCAGGTTTCTATTAACACACTCGTTCTAATACGTTATCGTTTCTATAGTAACAGGTATGTATGGTGGACGCTCCGTATAAACGGATTAAACAATACGTGTAGTTTTCTGTAAGGAGATGTTTTTTAATATTTATGGAAGGAGTCTCCAGTTTCAGAGCTAAAGATGTAACTTTGTTTACTGACATCTTCAGGATATAAGTTTTTCTCAGTAACATGACTAGCTGGGTTTTTTTTTTTTTTGGCTTATTAACTTAAAGAGAGCGAAAAAAAGAGAGGTTGGTGAAAGAATGACTGTTTATAGCTGCTATAACGTAAACGAGAACTCGTCTCTTGGAACATTAAACGTAACTATAAATGGATAAAAAAAGTATGATGTTCTTTAAGAAATAAAAATTGTAATTGTTCACGCATTGCTGTTGTATAAGAGGAATAAAACACTTCAGGATGTGCTGTTAGGGGAAAATGATCAACTTTGCCGTCGGTAACAGCAACGCCGCTTCATCACACCTCCCTGTCGTTGATTAGTTTCCTGTAACAGCACAACACAGAGTGTTTTATTCCTTACATTAATGCTGGATATACAGTTGAGTACAAGTTATTAGAAAATATTTATGACATTTACAAAAGAAGCGCTACATTTATTATTATTATTATTATTATTATTATTGTTATTATTATTACTACTACTACTACTAACGTTAGGGGTCCAAGCACCGACAGATAACGTGGCCAGTAACGCCGCTGTTACTGTTACTAGTGATACTTAAAGAAAGTGAACACATGAAGTTAAATATCTTTGTCTTCCTCATTTTTGTTCTAAAGGGAATACAGACTTTTGAAATCAACTGTTTATGTTCTGACAGCAAGAAGAAATCAGATTTTTGGCAATAATCCCATCTGCATGTTTACCTGTCCTTATGAAATGTGATCCTGGGGGGAAAAAAAAAAAGAAAAGTAGTACTGGGTCTTGACAAGACAGTCACTGAGTAACCAAACTGTAAACAATTAAATACATTTAAATACTGGAATTAGGTGTTAATTGTATTATGAGTGTGTAGTTTAATCTAATCCATGTGTTTAATTTATCACTATTGATGAAATGTTATGTTATAAATTAAATAAATGTAAACCGTCAGCACTGGATTTGGTAAAGTGTGATGTATATGTGATATTAACTCATGAGTATATGGGTTTGTTGTTCAGGAGTGGTCTGAAGAAGAGAGTGAGGAGGAAGAGAGTCAGCAGCCCATCAGCAGAGAGGATTCTGGGATACAGGTGGACAGAACGCCACAGGAAGATCAGGAGCAGAACGATAAGATGGTGCAGGTCACCTGGACAGGTAAGAGGACTCGTTTAGCTGGTAAAGCAGTGAAACAGTGTGGACCGGGTCAGTTCACCAGCCATGTTTATTACAGTGGGGGAACCGGATGCCAGGGCTTGGCTGGAGATGCACGTGGTGACTCCGTACTGGGTTCCTCACTCGTCACGCTTTCCACACAGCCTCCATCTGCACTCCAACCTGCTTAACGTCTGGTGAGAAGAAACCTTCCTGTACAGCCATCTATCATCTCTCCGGCTTTAATCCATCCAACTGACTCCATTTAATCCTGTAATTTTATCCTTATGATTGCATGCAGTTGAATTATTTCAGGATTTTTATCACATTACATAAAAAAAAAAAAAAAAAAAAGCATTTGTGTTGCACAAAGTGACAGGTTACACATCACTGATTTGTAGAGATTTATTCCTCTTATAGTGTGTTTATGGATTTATTTCTCTTATATCTCAGCAGTTTGCCAGTCGTTACATTATTTTATTAATTAATGAACAACACATCGTACTTTTATCCATTAAGGGTTACGTTAAATATTTTGGGAATTCCACATAAGCAAGTTCCTGTTTTCACTTACGTTATAGCAGCTATAAGCAGTATAAAAGGACAGCACTGTACTCGTAAACCGTTCTGATCTGAATTATGTTTATAGCGTTGTAACTTGGCTTCCTAGCAGCTGAATGGCCTGTCTTTTAGCTAGCGATGCTAACATATTAATTATCAGAGCTTAGAAAACTCAATTTAAAAAAAAGAACAGCGATTGCATTTTTGAACATTCTCATGAATCATTATGACCCGGATTTTGTGTGTTTATAGAGTTATAACTCAAGCAGTTGAATGTCTGAGTGCGCTTGAAAGTCCTTGCTAATGCCAAAAACAGGTTCGGGGGCGGAGCTTTGTGTACATGGGCGGGAATAGTGGAACAGGCTTAAGGAGTAAAATAAAATAATTTGAGTCGTATTCAGCTCCACTTGTTTAACCTTTAGAGATGTAATCTTGCCAAATTTTGATCAAACTTACCTAATGCACCTTTAACTAGTCAAAAACAACAAAAACAAAACAACTTATTGTGTTACCGAGAAACCACAAAACGTAAACATCCATATATGTGAAGTGTGTGTGAATGAGCTGTTACTATAGAAACGATAACGTATTAGAAAGAGTGCATTAATATGAACCTGTGATCTGCAGCTGTAGTGTGGTATAACGAATATTAATGAACGTCAGGGCCTGATTTCTGGATAATAATAATTCATAAATCAGTGATAAATCAGTTACAGCTTGAGTTTCTGTAATGTTTCTGTGCAGGGATCAGCATCTCTACAACACAGACCCGCTCTATCTGCCTGAGGAGAAAGCTTTCGTCACTGAAACCCAAGTGGTTCGAGAGACTCTGTGGTAATGCTGGATGATAATACCTCCATTTTAGCTACTTTGGCATTCTTAATTAATATATTAGAGCTTATATTAAACACTTAACTGAATTCAATTCACTGTTTTTTTTTTTTGTCAGGCTTTTATCAGGGGTGAAGAGGCTTTTCATATTTCAGCACCATGATGGCAAAGTCAGCGTGAGGAACGATGTAGTAGTCACACACTTAACCAACGTGAGCAATGATTTTGTTTTTCTTTTCTGTTCCTTTCTTTTCTTCTGAAAGGTTTGGGAATGTGTGGAATATAAAAATGCAAAAATTGGCAACTCGGAAAAAAAGTTTTAGAAAAAACAGTATAGATATTTTAAGAACTTAAATCTATTGTCTTTAGACTTTTTGATATTCTCAGCGCAGCCCTTATAATCCACATCACATTTTACATTTTCCGCCTTTCATGATACAATCAAGAATTTTTAAAAAGGAATAATAAAATTTGAACATTTATAGTCTGTTAAAAGTGTTAAAAAGTCATAAACTGATCTGGATTTTTTTTTTTTTTTGTAGTAGTACAAGGAATAGACAAGAACTCTAAATCAAATCCATATAATAAACATTAAACTTTATTTATATAGCATTGTTCATACATTAAAATACATACATTAAAATGCAGCTCAAAATCATTTTCAAAAATAAATGCAAAAGCACAAATTTACACAGAAAAAAGTAATATAAGTTCTAGCAGTATGTAATTAAAAAAAAGGATAAATATAAAATAATTAATCATAACATACAATAATGTAAATTAAAAATTAAGTAAAATAAGATGTTGGTTAAGGAAGGGATTTGTAGCGCAAGGAAAAAAAAAATTAAAGTTAAATATTTAATCCAAATTTGAAAAAAAGTGTAAATAACTAATTAATTATTAAATATTAAACGATACAACAAATATAAAAATAGCGAAATGTTGGCGTGTTTTGCAGCATAAACACTAAAAGCAGCTTCATCACTTCCTATATGTGTTGTACCCTAAAGTGGGCAGATTATTAGGTACACCTACTTTGAGATTACTCTATAAAGACTATTTTATCAGATGTGCATGCTGTAGAGATGTTTATTTAATGACTGTAGCACATCTGTAGCTCTGTAAAATGTATTGGCCCCCCTCTCTACCCTGTGGCGCACCGCTGAACAGATATTATAATTATATTTTTAGAATAATAATTTATCTTTTTAATGGTTGTAAATTGCAGAACTGCTTGCGCTCAATTCTGGAGCATGTCGCAGCGTACGGCCAGGCGGTGTTCCGTCTCCAGAGGTTCATCGATGAAGTGACTGGTCACAGCACGGAGCCGTGTCCTCCCGGCCTCAACTCTTCCTCCTCTTCATCCTCCAAGAAGAGCTCGGAGCCTCCGTTCAGGACCTACCAGGCGTTTGTGTGGGCGCTGTACAAGTACTTCAGCAGCTTTAAGGAGGAGCTCTCTGCTATCGAGAGAGATATCATCAGCAAAGGTGAGTCATGCCGAGTTTAAAACCTATGTCAGTGTTTACATAGGATCGTTTTTTTTTTTTGTTTTTTTTTTGCTCGCCATTGTAATATGATGTAGCATAATAATGAAAAATATTACAAATATATATGAATGAGAAGACAGAGAGCGTTGAAGCAAATCTATTATATGTTAATATATTGCTGCATTGAATAGTCCTAGTTGTATTTATCACATTAATCACTGGTTTAATTTTACAAAATGGCTTCCACTCTCATTATTCAGCAGCGCATAGAATAGCACTTGATCCAGCACATCCTATTATTTTACATTTTATTTTATATATATCACACTCTGACACAGTTACTCATACACACAACTTAATGACCCCATGAAAGAACAAATCGGTTAGTAAATCATAATTTGTGTGTGCGTGGGACGTGAGTTATTTTAACAGTCTTTTTACTTTTTTTCCTGTGTTTTGCTTGTTATTTTAATTATAAAGCAAGTGAGAAAGGCACAATATAAATTTATTATTATTATTATTATTATTATTATTTAGTTTACTTTTTTGTGTCAAATTAATAAAATAATGGTAACTTTTTTGTTCATTCGATGCGCTCTCCTGTAAGGAAAACGTGCCCACGGTTTGAAGGATAAGCTGACCAAGCGCTCATCTCCTACACTTACAGCTCACTTTTAGTTCATTCATAATTTTATCCATAAAAATCCTCTAGTTGAGAAATGTCTCAGTTTAAGCTGCATCTGTTCTGTGTTTATCCTCAGTGTGAAAAAGTCTTTTTGTGGACTTTAAAGGAATATTATTAATGAATAGTGTCATATTTGCGTATGTATTTAATATCGGCCTCGAATGGCATTCCATAGTGGGTTTTTTTTTTAGTGTGTTTACAGCCAAAACATAAATTTCGGCATGACATATTACAGTTACATCAAACTAACAGATGGTAACGCTGCTCCTGCCTTAAGCTGATATTATACAAGAAAAAAAAAGAAGCTTAAGTTAAAGTTCAGAATCGTGCGTAAGTGAGACACGCCTCTGTTTTACGCAAACTCCACCTTGTGTGTGTGTGTGTAACTCTTACGTATCTTGTGAAGAACAAGAACAAGACTCTGATCACGGCCCAAATGCTGGGTTTTTTTTTTTTGTTGTTTTTTGTTTGTTTTAATCAAGGATTCAGCTTTTGCATGCAAAACTCTTTTGCATTTTTCGTTGTTTAGATGAGACTGTGACTTTGTCGGCTGTGTTGGAGCGCCTCAGCCCTCACCTGGCACAGATCACCGTGCTACACAGGGTTTTCTGCACCGGCGTGGCCGAGGTCCCTTCCGGCACGCCCAACGTGGTACGAGCCTCGCACCTCCTCAACACCCTGTACAAAGCCATCATCGAGTACGACAGTGTCGGGGAAGCTTCAGTACAGGCAGTAAGTCTGCTTGGGGATGATTTAATGTGCTTTTTCAAACTGATAAGAAGTTGCAAATAAACCGTATATGATGCAATGCTCAGTTTCTTTCTGTGTGACCAGGTGGCGCTGCTCTTCTCTCTCTGGGTTGAAACGGTCAGGCCGTACCTCGAGATAGTAGACGAGTGGATCGTTCATGGTCACTTGTTCGATCCCGCTAAAGAGTTTATAATCCAGAGGTAATAAATGCAGATATCTGCATCAGGATACATTTGTCAGAATAAATTGAACAATATTTATGTATTCAAACGTAAATCCACATCTAAATGTTTATTTATGATTTAATCATTTAATGTACAGTAAGAAGAGTGAAACACGTATTTAACTAGACTCATGCAGCGAGGTTTAATTGTTATAAAATTTCCAATTATTTAATTTGTTTAATATTAATATAGTAATATTTTAGTATAATATACAGTAATATTTTAGCTACTTACTGGAGCTCTAGAGATTTTTCTTCACTTTCAACTCATAGGTTTGGATTAAACTCATTCAATTTAACTGACTGGTTAAGAACTTTATAATAAATATAATAACTTTAATAAGGGTTGGTTTACACCACTGTAACAAGATAAAAGAAAAATCACAGACCTTTTGTTTCCTAATCTATGCGTCTACTGGAGTTAAAACGTACATTTACAGCTTTACCTGTTACAAAGCGCTGACACTGGAGACTCCTTCCATAAATGTTAAACAAACGTCTACTTACATTATGAAAACTTCATCAACGTTCAACGTTTACACATTTTTCTTTGTTATATAACATTCACAAGTCCCTGTGAATGAGTTGTTACTTTTCTATGTTTAAAAAATCAACACAATTTTAAACTACTGGCAATAAAAACGTTTATTTAAACTTGAATTTACAGTTTCATTAATATTCAAATCTGTTCAAATATTAAACTTTTGTTATACACGTTAAATGTGATATTTACACA
Organism: Pangasianodon gigas; assembly: GCA_022758105.1. Classification (NCBI taxonomy): domain Eukaryota; kingdom Metazoa; phylum Chordata; class Actinopteri; order Siluriformes; family Pangasiidae; genus Pangasianodon; species Pangasianodon gigas. The sequence continues at coordinate 1,759,227 of CM040455.1, read as the reverse complement.
CTCTAAACTATACTGTCTTAAATCACCACTTCAAGGAAAAGTGTTCTGCCTATCTTTTGTGGGTTTTTTTTTTTTAAAGTAACAATAGACACATGTATTTTGAAATAAAAGTCTCAATAGAGTGACAAAATTGGTATTAGAGCTGTCAGAATATTTCTTTAGGACACATACAGTAAATATCAAACATGAAGTGATCTCGTATAACGCCGCTTTGCCCACGTGTGTATCAGGAACAAGGACGTACCGGTGAACCACAGGGATTTCTGGTACGCCACCTACACCCTGTACAGCGTGTCCGAGGCCGTGGACAGCGAGGAGAGGCTGAGCGACACGGCCAGCGGCAGCTCGGGAGGAGATCAGAGCTCCAGCAGCAGACAGCACACCATGGTGTCTTTCCTCAAACCCGTCCTCAAGCAGATCATCATGGCGGGGAAATCCATGCAGCTGCTCAAGAACCTGGACTGTAAAGAAGCCGAGCAGGCTGACGGCTCCTCCAGAGGTGACAGAGCCATGATTTAAAACACACACACGCACACACAGATCAGTTATGCTAGCTTCTTACTATTGAGCTATTAGCTACATCATCATCGGTGAATTGTGATATTTTTTTTTTCTCTTTTTATTAGTTATTTTTGTTTTATAGTCAGTTTGTGGTGGACGGTGTTGTAGATGATATCATGTAACCCCATGTTTTAATCAGAAAAAGCAATTACAAACCAAAACGACTTCTTTTTTGCTTACTCAGCCTTTTTTTATGTGAGTACGCACGAATGATCCAAACTGCTCCTAGCTAATATTCTTGATATTTTATACAAATTATTTTCAGCGCAATATTTAGCAGAGTCTCTAGACTACGGTTAGATAATCGCGACCTCCAGCAGTCACCCTACACGTTTACTCTATTGTGTTTCAGTGACAGTTAGAGTCGGTATGTAAGGATCAGCGTTTTTACCGTAACGTTGATGCGGTGCTACGTTATCAGTGTCAAAGTGTCTAATCTAAGTGACGTGTGCTAATCAGTGCAGTGTTACCTGTAGACAGAGCGCTCGAACTCTACAAATATGTACACCAAAATGGCCGTGTTTATGACTTTGTGTAGCCCTTTAACTATCAAAATTGTCACAAAGCAGCTTTATAGAAACCCGGATTGAGACATGATAGAGAAAGAACCCTTGCGAGGAACAGACTCAAAAGTTAACGCATCCTCTTCTGGGTCACAATTATAAATCATTACAGTGTACAGGTGTAGAAGAGTAAAGCCAGACAGTAGTGAGTGTGTTTACAGGATGAGCAGATTGTGAATAAGAGTCCTGGGATGAGCGACAGGAGAGTCTTTATGATTACAGCAGCAGCTTTTCGGTACAAATCTACAGCATTGAAGTGAAATCAAGCACTGAAATGAGGGGCAGACATGGACATTAACTGTGACCTGTGATGTGGAAAGAATTTGTTTGGTCATCCCTGCTTTTTCCACCACCACCACAACTGAAAAATTGGAGCCTTGGTAACTTCAGTTCAGTTGTAGTTCATGATGAATGTTCTCTTGTTTAGGTTTATTAAGTGTGTGTGTTTACAGGATTTAACTGATTATACAATACTGACTTACATAATACATTCATTTGATGTGTTTTTCCTCTCTCTCTCTCTTTCTTTCTCTCTCTTTCAATCTCAGATGCAGAGAGGAAAAGTCTGTACACGCTCTTCCTGGAGTCAGTGCAGACACGTCTCCGCCGCGGAGAAGATTCCCCCACGGATACGGTAACCGAGCAACAAGCCACCAAGAGGAGCCTTATTAAGATGCAGTCCATCGTGGCGCGTCACCTGGAGCTGGATGACATCCACGACCCGCTGCTGGCCATCAACTTCGCCAGGTGATCGTCTAATCTACACGATGGGATTGTAGTCAGCATTTCAGTACAAACAATTTGGTACCAAAACGTAAAACTGAATTTAATAAATGCTTCAAAGAAAATGGCTTTTTTTTTTTTTTTTGGCACCTGGAGGCTGAGACAATCTCTCTGTTGTCTCTTTTTTTCGGCAGATAGAAAAGACTTTATCTTCCCAAAGCATTCGGCTGCGTTTAATTACTAATTATTTTCATTTTCTGTTAACCAACTAATAAATACACCTACATTTTATTTAGGAAAAAAATATTTGATTAAAATTATTTCACTGAAATTTGTTCGTTCATAAAGCTGATGTACTAAATGTAATTTAATAAAAGCCAGTAATTGTAATTGTTTAGAATAATCCACATTGCAGTGATTCCAAAAAAGCATAAAAAGTCCTAAAATATTCTATCATATATTTTTTTCCTATTTTAGATTGTAGACATCCTTTTTTCTTTGCCTCCTTTTGAAGTAAGGAATAAAACAATCTGCGTGTTGTGCTATTAAAGGAAAATGATCAACGACAGGGTGGTGTGATGAAGCAGGGTTGCTGTTTCCACCCCGGAGTTGATTATTTTCCAATAAGAGCACGTCCTTGTAACGCAGCAATTTGTCAACGCTGACAATTAAACATCATCACGTTGTACTTTTTATCCGGTTATAGCTACATTTAATGTTGTGGAATGTCCACAGAACAAGTTAGTTCCTGTTATAACTTAGATTATAACTGTTATGAACAATCATTCCCTCATCAGCCTTTCTTTTTCCTCTCTCTTGAAGTTAATAACAATAATAAAAAAAAAACACAAAACGTGAACTCTTCTGTCCTAAAAATTGATCAACATCTTCCGACCAATCAGATGCGAAAATTCTGCAGCACTGTGGTGCAATAAAGACGAAGGCATTATGTTTGGCTTCTTCTCACAGGTTGTATTTGGAGCAGAAAGACTTCCACGAGAAGTTCTCCGGCGCCGACGTGATCGTGGATCGGTCGTCCGAGTCGGTGACGTGTCAGACGTTCGAGCTGACTCTGCGCTCCTGCCTGTATCCACACATCGAGAGGAGATACATCGAGTGCTGCGGGAATCTCATGAGAACCCTGAAAAAGGACTACAGGTGAGATTTATTCTGTTTAGCAGCTGCTGCGAAGTACAGGAAGTTAAGGAATCACAAAAACCTCAAAAAGATCTTGAGGGCGGGTCCTATCATCATCTGTTTATTGATTGGTTGAAGCTAACGCATTACATGTGCAACAACATAAACACAATCATACACCAAATAAAAGAAAAAAAAGTTTATGTTTCAAACCAGGGACCCAACTGAGCTGAGTTCATGCAGTTGATTTATTCTTTTCCTCTCTCAGGCTCTTGGGATACCTCCAGGCCATGAGAAACTATTTCCTGTTGGAGGCGGGCGATACCATGTATGACTTCTACACCGCCATCTTTGACAAGGTTCTGGAGAAGGAGAGCTGGCAGCAGCTGGCGTTCCTCAACGTACAGCTGCAGGAGGCTGTGGGACAGCGCCACCCGGAGGACAGCAGCCGGTAATACACCAACATTAACCAACAGCTTTGATTAACGTCTTTGTTTTGTGTCTCACTTCCGTGTTTTTGCAGATTGTCAATCTTTCTGGAGGCAATTGATCCCACAAAGAAAAAACAGCCAATCAATAACCTCGATGGTCTCACGCTGAGTTATAAGGTAGCCTAACAAACAATTTTCAGAATGTTAACCACTAATAATAGTTTTTTGGATTATATTTCACTTTTCTGTGTATGCTTGCCAGGTTCCATGGCCTGTAGATATTGTCATTAGTTCAGAGTGTCAGAAAATCTACAATCAGGTCTTCCTGCTGCTTCTACAAATAAAATGGGCCAAATACAGTCTGGATACGCTGAGATTCAGCGGTGAGTAATGACCAAGTGATCTGATTGTTTTACATTAATTTTGGTGTTTGATGATCACATGAAACCCGAGACATCATCAGCAAACATTGTTGTGCAGGATCTGACATAAAAGAATTACAAAATGTATTTGGTGGGATTCGTTTATTACCTGCGTTAGATTTCTGCTCTGCGTTTGCGTTGATTAATTCCTAAAAGATGCGTCCCGGACTTTACTATTCAGCTCCGGAAAAATTTCATCCTTGAGTCAAAATGGCAAATAGAGCCTTTATTTCTGAATCACTATTCTAATATCCAGAGATTTCTTTTTTTGTTGTTGTTTACTTTGCTGACTTTAGGCTTCTTCTGTTGTTACTTGTTGCTTTGTGATGCATTCACACTGAGAATTGAAGCAAGCAGCTTCTCTTATATCACAGTAATTTACTAATGATTACCAAAATTTAAGTTACTTCCCGTTCTTACTTAAATTATATAAGCAGCTATAAACAGTCGTATCCTCACCAGCCTCTGTTTTTCTCTCTCTTGACGTTAATAAGACAAAAAAAAGGTTTCTGAGAAACTCTTCTGTCCTGAAGATGTTGGAAAACTCAAAGTTATAGCTTTACCTCTGACAATGGAGACTCCTTCATAAATGATAAATAAATAAACATCTCTTTACAGAAAACATCACCACATCAACGGTCATGTCAAACGTCTGCCGTACAAGTCCCTGAGAATGAGCTGTTACTATAGAAACAATAACGTATTAGAACGAGCGCGTTAATATAGACCTGTGATTTGCAGCTGCACTACTGTCAGGGCTGCTAATACCGTGATAGTGTTTTAAAATAGGTCTTTGCCGCTAACATACAGGCTTCTGTACACCCCTAAGCCGTCTGATCATTTCTGGAGCCTTGTGCTGGGTCTCGTCACTGTCGATTGCTACATCAGGATCTTGACTCTGAACTCCATCCTGCTTAATTATGATGAATTCCTGTGTAAAAGTGCACACGTGAAAGGAGTTACAGCCACCAAAAGTACCAAACATGATATTTCTCGTTTGACAGATTTGACAGTAGCTGCGAAACGGCACGAAGCAAGTCCGTCTGAAGAGCACGCAGCCAAGGAGCCGATACACCAGCAGATCCACAGGATGTTTCTCCTCAGGGTCAAGCTAATGCATTTCGTTAACAGTCTACACAACTACATCATGACCAGGGTGGGTTCTTCTTTTGTTCCAGTGGATTTGTATCTAACTTATTGGTTGATGGATATCTACCAGGATCACATTTTGCTTCTGTCCATCTATTTTCAGATCTTACACAGCACAGGATTGGAATTTCAGCACCAAGTGCAGGAGGCAAAAGATTTGGACCAGCTTATAAAGATCCATTACAGATATCTGTCCACTATCCATGACCGCTGCCTTCTCAGAGAAAAGGTACATCACACACTCACACTCGTGTACTCCTCGCGTCTCTGTGTCTGTTCGGGTGCTACGTGATTTTTAAGTTCCCCAGATAAACATGCAGTTTCTCTACACTGTGTTAAATCTGTCACTTCATAAGAAAACATAACTGCACTATAACTACAGTTTAATTATAGTTAAATGCTACTCCAGTTTATCTTCTGATTAAAAACAGATCACATGATTGACAGTGTCATCTCCTGGGTGATGTAAGGAACCTGCAGAAGTGCCAACAGCTATGGTTTAGCTGTAGCTTTTATAATTTTGTCTTGTTGCTATGGCGATTTGGGGGACAAAGCAGTGCTTAGACTAAACGACAGTAAGAAAGTATAGAGAGGCTTTAATACGGTGTTATAGCACAGCGCAGAACTGTTTATAGATGTATTTATAGGATTAAAGGATTAAATGTAAAAAAAAATTGTACAATTATTTTTAAAAATAAATAAATATTGTAATTGTTGGTACATTTCCATGCTGTAGCGTAAGAGGAATAAAACACCTGGAGACATGCTGTTATTGGAAATTAATCAACTCCTCTTCGTCACACCACAACACTGTTGATTATTTTCCTATAATAGCACGACACAGAGTGTTTTATTCCTCAAGGAGTCAAATGAGATAAACTTGAACACAGGGTGAAGGTTATCGTGTGTTTTCAGGTGAGTTTTGTCAAAGAAGCCATCATGAAGGTCCTTAACCTGGTTCTCATCTTCTCTGACCGATGGCAGGCTGGCTTCGGAGCGTGGAAGTAAGTTATAATACAATTGTAAAGAAGTTTTTTAAATTGAAATATATTAAAAAAAACTGATTATATAAAAAACATGAAGCGCAAGTGGCCAGCTTCTCTTGCATAACTGATTCTGATTATATACTTTTGGGTGTATGAGTCAAGTTTGGTCACATCTTTCCATTTAAAAACAGATTTTTTTTTTTAGTACTTCTGTATTAATTTGAGTTGATTAGATCCTCAAAAAGTTATCACTCGTGACTGATATGCAAATTAGAAAATGAACAAGAACTATGTTTCTAATTAGCATGTTCATGCATATTCATAGCTCCTGGTATTTTTAATGAGGGTAAAGGTACAGAGACGCTCCACGCCCCCTTTAATAAAACATATTCACATATTATGATGCATGAATTATTTAACATGATGAAATGCCACATTCAGACGTCCTGCTGCTTTTCCTGTCTTTCAGGATCGAATCTATCGACAAAATGGAGTCAGATTTTAAGAACTGTCACATGTTCTTGGTGACCATTCTGAACAAAGCCGTGTGCAGAGGATCGTTTCCTCATCGTGAGTCTGCAGCTGAGTTTAAACTGCTTCCTCTTTAATCCGTAACAAACGTGTCGCTTCAGTCTGAGTTTCTCATTTACAAACCTGCAGTTTTATGCCTGTGTTGCTGCAGGGACAAGTGAAGTTTTGTGGTTTGAATTTCAGCAAATTGAAATTCTATTTCATGGCTTGAATTTGAGCGCAAAGATTCAGATTAAATTGTATAATAAACAGGTGTACACAATTCTAATTCACTTCTATAGTAACCAAGAGTAGAGAATTGTAATTTCATATATTAGAATAATAGTCATGTGTAAAAAATAATTTAATATTATAATAATCAGGTGTAGAAAATTCTAATAAAAATTTATGTTAATCAGGTGTGGAAAATTAATTCAAATTTTGTTAGCACAATTAATTTCAAATTCAGATGCAAATTAATTTTTAAATTAAAATTTTTTTTTAAAATAAATTGTCATTTCAGCCAATGATGTGGCGTAATTTGAATCTGACTTGAGCTGGATTGTGCTACCAAAAATTCGATTTCAATTTTCTACACCTGATTTTATTTGAAGCCTTCTACACAAGTTCAAGCCATGCGAGACAATTTCAATTTGTCTGATGTAATTTAACTAAAAAATAAAATTTTACTTTAAGTAAAAAAAATTTTTTTAATTATACTAAACTTGACTTAAAAATGTAAATAAATGTATTTACAGGTTTGTAAATTTTAACTTCAGATTATAGAGGAATTTCTCGTTCACTTTGCTCTGGTGTTTTTCAGTCTTAACTCAGTTTTATGTTAATTAACACTGTTATCCTGCTGCTGTTGTTTTTCCAGTGGAGTCTCTCGCTCTGTCTCTGATGGCGGGCTTTGAGCAGTGTTAGACCACTTCTCACCACCAGGGCGGCGCTGTAGTACCGCTGTGTGCTGTGTGTTCCTCTGTCAGTGTGTAGAAACGTCCGAGTCGACACCGCAGAGGAGGAAGTGAGCAATCGCACGCCGGAGCTTCTTCAGCTGTGAAACGTCTCTCATCCGTGCACAAGTTTGTTCTCTTTGTTTAGCTGAAGGCTTTCAGTTGAACATTTTTTCAAGTCGTTGAACGTGAATGAAATTAAAATTACAACAGAAAACATTTTAATACGCAGTCAGCATGACATACAGTGGTGTCGAGGTGTTGTATAACGTGTGTGTATATACATATGTACATTAGCTAATTCTTTATTTCTCACTTCATTGATGTTTACGTGCAATAAATGAGATATTAATGTGAACTTGTGACTTTCCTCAGTGTTTGTGTAAACACTCGTTATTATCTCACAAAAGTGGCTTGGTTTTAACACAGCATTGATCTATACGTAATTTTTCATGCGTCCAAAGTCTAGCACTGATGTGTTTACCTCCTTATTTACCTGTGTGTGTGTGTGTGTGTGTGTGTATTAAATTCAGAGCAAATTTTGGATTCAGTCTCACACTAAATCTCAGCCTGTTGGACACTTTGTGCGCAATAAGTAAGCCATAACCACCTGAAATAAAATAATTTTCAAGTACAAAACACTACAAAATGTAGGGGTTACATTTAATTATTATTATTATTATTATTACGACTCCTTATTGAAAATATAGTGTGCTACATAGGGTACAGTGTCTTGTGATCATTATCTGTGATTAATTTGAAATCATTTGTTTTTATGATAGCACACCAAATGCTCCTCTTTTTATGGTTTATTAATCTACAGTATGTTGTTCTTATAAATGTTTTTTCTGAAATTCAGTATAATAATATATAAAATAATAATAAAACTGACTTAATTTCTATTTGGTTTTAAGAAATAAGCTTTGTAACTGTTTGATTTCATATCAAGAGAATTTAAAAAAAAAAAAAAAAATCTCATAATGAAGCTTAATATGCTTTTTATGCCAGATTTAGTAAATGGAGGTGGGATAAAAATATTTAAGTAGAATGAAATAACATTAATAATTGGTGTTTTGTTTTTACATACTATCAAAGTTTAAAGATTGATTGAATTTATCTGTGAATTACATGACAAAATTAAAAAAAATGAATTTTTGCCAATTAATAATAATATGTGAAATGGCGCCCTCTTGTGGCGGCGCGCTAAAATGGCGTCCTCTGATGGCGGCGCTCTAAAATGGCGCCCTCTTGTGGCCGCTGTGTAAAATGGCGGCGGAGTTTCCTGTTGATTTTTCCTGTAGAGAAACGGGAACTCCTCCCGACGTCCGCCTGTGTGTTTCTGCAGAGGCGGAAAGGCAGGATTTCATCGCGTTTTACAGCAAAGTTTTATTATAAATATAACACCGAGGCCTCGGGGGATAATATTTACTCCAGGAGAGACATCTGTCGTCGCTGTGACTTCGGCAAATGGAGATTTAATTCACTGGGACTTCATCGGTTTATCCCTGGAAAAATTTTAAGGGTGGGTATCTGACTTGCTTTAGCAGCCAAAAAAAAAAGTTTTGCTAACTCGACTTTGGGTGTTGTCTTGTGTGTTTGGCGATACTTTGTTCTCGCTTCGAGTTTTGACCAAGAAAGACGAATAAGTGAATGTTTTTGGTTATAAAAACAAGAAAGTATAAGAGTTTAATGCACACTTTTTGTTTGTAGAGCTCAGAGCTAATGCTAGGCCGCTGTGTGGAAATCTGCACTTCACGAGTTAAACACTGCTTTTTAACTTAAAATACAGACAGAATAATGAGAAAAAACAGCTTTTTTTCACTGATAACTTTATTAAAATATTTTTATGGTCATTTTATGAGCCAGCTGTGTGTGTTTTCTAACCACAAACTCTATTTAAATCCCTATTCATAGAAAAATACTCAGCTTGCTAAGTTAATTTTCCTGTTTAAGGACTTAAAGTCTATTGATTTTATGATAAAGTCCATAAATTTCAGTTAAAATTCATAGAAATGAAAATAAACCAGTGTAAAACAAAATAAAAATGAAAATGAAAATAGTGTAAATTTTGTACTTGCTGAACTTTTTTGAATGTTTTTTTTTTTTTTTGCTCTTTAGGATGAACTGCTGCTCCTCAAAATAATACACAAATAAAATAAATGTTACACAAAACAGACAAAAAATTTTTTTTGTAAAACTTCCAACTTCTTTTCCATAAGGAATGAATCACTTCGTGCAGTGCTGAGATGGGAAAATAATCAACAACCTGGCGGTGTAACGTTGCCTGGTGGTTATTTTCCTAGAACAGCACGCCCTGAAGTGTTTTATTCCTCTTATACCACAGAAATTTACCAACGATTACATATTATCTATTAAATTACAACACGCCATACTTTTTATCCATTTATAGTTACATTTAAATGTTGTGGAACGTCCACGAAACGAGTTAGTTCCTGTTCTCGCTTATGTTATAGCAGCTATAAACAGTTGTTCCTTCACCAGCTTCTCTTTGTTCTCCTTCTTGAAATTAATAAGACAACAAAAAAAACCCAAAAAAACCAAACACACCTTGTCATGTTACCGAGAAACCACGAATAAGCGTAAACTCCTCTGTCCTGAAGAAATTTAACAGCTTTTCCCCTGACACTGGAGACTCCTTCCATAAATGCTACATAAAATTAAATTAAATCAATCAACTTAAATTAAATTAAATTAATCAACACCTTTGGACCAATCAGAATCCAGGATTCATCACAGCTGTGATGTAATAAAGGGAAAATCAGTATAAATGTGTGAAGGAGCTCATTGGCTTAAAGAATCATTTTATAATCGACTCTGAATCAACTGAATCGATTCTTGAGTTGGTTAAAGATTCCCACTTCTAAACATGGCATTACTTCTTGTTAGTTTAACTGTTTCATTATGACTTTAACTCACCATGTATACTGTAAAATCTTGTAAAAGATTTGTTTCAGATCATGTCTGTGAATATTTCTGTCCTTTCTTTCAATATTGTGTAACATTTTTCCGGTTTAAGGCAGTATTCCTCCCTGGGAATCCTCTCGCTGCTTATTTTTTTAGTATTTTCTTTGCTTTAGGTGATTTATTCCATGTGATTTTGTTGTGCCTTCTCCGATCTGTGTTCTGTGAAACAGCCGAATATCCTGCGCAGAGGATTGTGAGAGCACGCAAGCGTAGAAAAAAGGTGCATCGTATGCAGGGCATTTGAGTCAAACCCTGGGGTGTCTTTCCTTTTGTCTTTCTGATACGGTTTGTTAGAAAGTGATTTGATTCTGAATCGACTCGACTACAGGAAGTGAATCAAATGTGTCATGTAGCCGCTAAACTGATCCAAATGACAGAGCTGTAGCCACTAAACTGATCCAAATGACAGAGCTGTAGCCGCTAAACTGATCCAAATGACAGAGCTGTAGCTG
>CM040455.1:1725698-1742700 GCA_022758105.1 Pangasianodon gigas | reverse complement strand
GCTCTGTCTCACTCTGACTCGCCTCTGTCTCTGCTCTGTCTCACTCTGACTCGCCTCTGTCTCTGCTCTGTCTCACTCTGACTCGCCTCTGTCTCTGCGATGTCTCACTCTGACTCAAGAGTTTTCTTTTTTTCTTTTTCTGCTTGTTTTGTTTTTATATTAAAATGTAGCAAAGATACACAGAGGGAAATTCTCATAATGATGCTACCAGCACCATGCTTCACATGGTGTCATTCATATTCCTCAGTCACCACTTTTTTATTTGTAAACAATTTTGCAAACTATTTATATGTATATATATATATATATATATATTTCCACCTACTTTAACTTACGGAATATTTTGTGTAGTTATATTTTGTCTAGTTTTTCTCTAGTAACACCACAAAATGTGTAAAAGGGGGCGAATACTTATGCAAAGGCAGTGTATATAGTGAATAGGAAGCCATCAAGGAGCATGATACCATTTTTATTGTTGTTGTGTAGGTTTATGAGGTATAAAAAAATAGCGTAGAGCTGTTGCTAATTAATATTGGCACCCCTGCCTAAGCTAAATTGCGGTTCAGGTACTTGGTCATTTATGTTGCGTGTTACTCATATGAGATATTTTTTTTTATTATTATTATTTTCTGTTGTGTACAGAATGAGATGTTGGAGGAGGGCCAGGAGTACGCTGTGATGCTCTACACGTGGAGAAGCTGCTCCCGGGCCATCCCTCAGGTAACACACACACACACACACACACACAGTGCTCACGTCGCTTGTAATCACTTTTTATTTTGCATTTTCATGATTTTTTTTTTTTGTCAACGTTTTCTTTTAGGTGAAGTGCAACGAGCAGCCCAATAGAGTGGAGATCTACGAGAAGACCGTGGAGGTGCTGGAGCCTGAGGTCACCAAGCTGATGAACTTCATGTACTTCCAGGTAACGACCACTGATGTCGGGTTGTTGTCATGGCGACAGTGTTCCCTGAAGCATCATCTTGTCCGTATAAAAAGGTGTATCAGCGTGTAAGTGCTTCAGATGACCACAGGAGGACACTTATAACCGAACAACGATCGTTTTCTTTCCCAGCGCACTGCAATCGATCGTTTCTGCGGTGAGGTGCGTCGTCTGTGTCACGCTGAGCGCAGGAAGGACTTCGTATCCGAGGCTTACCTGCTCACCCTGGGAAAGTTCATCAACATGTTTGCCGTGCTGGACGAGCTGAAGAACATGAAGTGCAGTGTCAAGAACGACCACTCGGCCTACAAACGGTGCGTGTTACACTCACATCCACTCACAGAAAAAAATTACGGATGTCCCGATCAAGTGTTTTGCCCCCGATCCGAGTCATTTAATATTGAGTATCTGCAGATACAGAGTCCCGATTTTCTGATAGAGTTTCCGATACTTGTATTATCCTAGTGCTAGGTGCCATGGCTCTTATCTTAACAAGTCTGCTTAGTGCTGCGTTGGTTTTCATTTGTTTTTTTTAAACGAAATAACCAAGTAAACAAACTAAAAGATGTCTTCGGAAATAGCTCTTATCAATTCCACTTAGTGCAGTAGCAGTCACGTCTGATAAAAGACCTCGTAGGTCACAAACCTTCTGAAATGTAGTGTGGAGAGGGGAGGGTGTACTGTAGCTCCACAAGCTCCAAAAGATGGTGAAAACCTGTATTTTCTACCACAGTGATGGGTTGGTCATCCAAAGTGATGAATTCAGTTCCTCTCTCTGTAATCTTTTTGGCCTTGTCTCTGTCAAGAGGAAATTCGCTGAGTGAACTCGCTGGATTCTGTTCAGTGTTTAGTTTTTAGGTGCCGTGTCAGATTGGTGGTATTGAACACAGCTCTGTTGCTACCGCCTCACAAAATGCTCGCATCGCAGACATTACGAGTGGCTGTTAGACTGCTGTTTTGACAGCAGACATAAAACAAAGGATCGGGCTTAGGTTAGTGCTCAATAAAGCCAATACCGATCAGTTAAAAAACGTCTTAATCGGCTCGGGACATCCCTAAAAAAAAAAAAAAAAAAAAATGTACAAACAAGCACTAAACAAACGCTCTACTTTCTGGAAAAAACAATAATACTGTTCTACATACATTTTTTAAATTTCAGAACCATGTTTTGATTTTGAACCAAAGGTCACGCTTAAGCTCTGTACAGCTCATTACCGCTCATTTTGTTGATCTTGTTATGACTTTACGTAGCTTGTTGTGTTTTTGTTTTTGTCAGCGTTTCTGGCTGTTAGCTGTTTCGTTCTAGCGTCTGACACAAGTGTCTCTGTGGTAAAAGTCTATTATTTGAATAAACGTTATTTGTAAATTTGTATTTGTAAGTAATTCCTCCAATAAGGATTAAGACCAGAAATCCAAACTCTCAAAATATAGCACGTAATGCTAGCTAGCTAGTACGCAGCATTGCCGACTTTTGCAGTTCAGAGCCATAGCATGTAAGATTTTTGACTACAGTGATACAGGAGACACCAGAAATCTACGCTTCAGTGCTTTCTCAGTTAAAGAAGCTATCAGGTTGATGTAGCTCTACGTTGATTTGACGTCACCCGGAGGAACTCGGACTTCCGAGGATTCCGAGTTGAGGGGGTGGTTTCTTTGTTTTTTCCTGTTTGGAAGTCAGGAATTATGAGTTACGACATCTAGTCGACGTTTGTTGCTGGTAGCAGTTGCGTAAACGTTGCTTTAACTTTACCTAGGTATACTTTGACCTGTGATGTCGCAATTATCAATCTTGTGAGCCAATAGGAAACAAGAATGAGCTCCTGAGTGGCGTAAAGGAGAAACCATTCGACATGTCGTGTTTGAATCCCGATGACACAGCATCCATGTAGCTAGGTAGCTGTTGTCTGACCAAATTGGGAGAAAATCAGCTTTAAAAAAATAGAGGAGCTGCTTATTATCAGTAGCGTCACACTGAATATTTGCATCAGCCATCTCGTTCAGCTTGGATGTTCTCGTTAACAGTGTTAGTACCTCTGTAGTCCGAGCATTCCACAAACACGTTCCAGCACGTTGAACATATTAACTTTCACCCAAAAGCTTTTGCTACGATTGCACTACACTTCTTCAGACTGATTGCTTCGGAGGCTCATGGCTCGCGTACGTACGTGCGTGTGTGTGCGTGTGTGTGCGTGTGTGTGCGAGACTGATAATGTGGAGGATTAATACATCACTTCCTGTCTCCCTAAATGAAAAGACAGTACCACTAACATACAGTAGATGGCACTGCATACTGTAAGAAATAATATATTCTCTAACACCAGAGACTCCTTCCATAAATGTTAAATAATCACCTCCTTAGAGAAAACTTCACCATATCAACGATTTGTTTATCCGTTTATAAAGTCGAGAAACGATGACGTATTAGAAAATTGTTTAATATCTTCTGTATAGAAAATTATTTAATAAATTCTGACCAATCGGAATCATGAATTCAGCAGCGCCATAGTATAAAAATCCTTATGAACATCTTAGGGGAAGTTTGACTGCTTTGCTTTACATTTTTTTATTATATCGTGTGTATTGTGCTTTAGTAATAAAGGGGTCCAAGCGTTAAAGTCTTCTCTTATCTGACAGAGCGGCGCAGTTCCTGAGGAAAATGTCCGAGCCGTCTTCTATTCAGGAGTCTCAGAACTTATCCATGTTCCTGGCCAACCACAACAAGATCACACAGGTACCACAGCTCACTGACCGTCCTCTACTCTGCACTGATGTTCTACCAGCCAGCATGTTTAAGTGTGTGTGTGTGTGTGCTTCAGTCCCTCCAGCAGCAGTTAGAGGTGATTAATGGTTACGAAGAGCTCCTGGCTGACATCGTCAACCTCTGCGTGGACTACTACGAGAACAAGATGTACCTCACACCCGACGAGAAGCACATGCTGCTCAAAGTACGACACCACATACACACACAAAGGGTTAATTTATTTATTTTATTTTAGATTCTTTTTTTGGACCACGGTGATCGTAATCATGTTCTTCGTCATTCCTTTCAGGTCATGGGCTTCGGGTTGTATCTGATGGATGGAACCAACAGCAACATCTACAAACTGGATGCTAAGAAGAGAATCAACCTCACCAAAATCGACAAATTTTTCAAGGTGTGTGGTGATGTGATGTGTGGAGTGAAAGTGTGTGTGTGTGATGTACTGAGAAAAGAACAGAAAACGCGACTGAATATTTTATATAAATCATATCGCGATTCTCGAAGACGTTTTTTCATGACACGTGATGTGCATCACGGTATAAAGATTGGCGAAGACAGCAGTGCAGAATTTTAAAAAAAACAAAAAAACAAAACTGAAATAATACTGAAAGATTTAGTTTGATGATACGTTTTATTATTTTTATTTATTATTTTTTCTATTATTATTTTTAAAATAAAATTATAACGTGTGCAAAGCATTATTTTACATGCATACAGTATATAAATAAATATTTACCTGAAAAGAAGGGGAAAAAAAAATCTGTAAAAAAAAAAAAAGTATGTTTTAGCTTTTAAAATGTTAGATTATCTGCTTACAATTAGTTTGTGATTATTTTTTTTTTTAAAAAGAAAACATTTCTAAAAATATATGCAATAATTAATATAAATAGCAAAAACATTTTCAAGAAAATAGCAAAAAAAACATTTATAGAATAAATAATATAAAAAACCTAAAAATAAAATAATAATAATATATATAAAATAAATAATATAATGATTAAAAAAAATAGAGAATTATTTTAAAATATTGTGGTGTAATTTATCATGATATAGATAAAAGTATATCGTCATATCGTCATATTGCTCAGCACTGGGTGCCTTGACAGTTAAGGGGTTTTTATTTATTTATTTGTTTATCTATTTATTTAGTTAAACTTTTTTTCTATTAAAAATAAATAAATAAAATATAACTCATTAAGCTCAGCCGTTTCAGCTGACTAGCCTTAGCCAGATTATGAATATAGTATGTTCATATTCGCAGGAGTTTGTTGGATTTCATTTTAAATCTTTATCCTTTATTTATCTAATTCTTTATTTTCTCTCGGATGTGAACTGCAGCAACTGCAGGTCGTGCCTCTGTTTGGGGACATGCAGATCGAGCTCTCGCGCTACATCAAGACCAGCGCTCATTTCGAAGAAAACAAATCCAGGTAAGACATAAACCATGTCATTACACATAACGCTAGCATCAGTTTGGACCTTCATCAAGACATTCAGCTCAGATGTTTCACATTTCGCTCCTTTCCCTGTTGCATGGCTTTCATTTGCATATTGGAACCTGATTGGCTGTGACATCTCACGATGCGATAACACTTCTGTTTACAGCGACGTTTTTCACTTAAATGAGTTGAATCTAAAAAAAGAGATAAAAAGGTTTTATCATGTGATAAAAAGTGTAATCATTACATCCTAAAAGGACATTTTTAAATATTTTTTTAAAAGCATTTTATTATATTTATGTTTAAGGAAAATTTTCCATAAAGGCAAATCAGTGAGTGTGTTTCAGTCTATATTAAGTTGTTGTTTTAATGTGTGTGTGTGTGTGTGTCCCAGGTGGTCTTGTACATCTGCAGGCAGCAGTCCTCAGTATAATATCTGTGAGCAGATGATTCAGATACGTGAGGATCACATGCGATTCATCTCCGAATTGGCTCGCTACAGCAACAGAGAGGTGAGTCCCTCGAACCAGGCGGCCATTTTTTTAAAAAATATTCATTCTTCATGATTATATCAAGTTTACAGCATTTAGCAGACAACATTTATCCAGAGCGACTAACAGATGTGTTACTACTCCTCAGAGACCAAACGGAACAGAAATGAACTATTAAATCTCTGAATTGTGGCTGGTGAAGTGATTTGAGCTTATTAGGAAATTGCGCTTGTGTTACTAGTTTAGCGGTCGAACCCTGGATAATTTCCTTCAGGAGCAGTATTTAAGCACAACAACACTACGGGAGGTTTCACATCCCTTCACACTGTCTTTATTTCTTATTTATTCAGTTGTTTAATGGCCGTCACACATTCTGCTGACATTCACATCGTGATCACTACAGTCACGTTTCGTATGTTTTTTTGCTACTTAGCGTCTTATTTTTATTTACTTATTTACTGTATTGGTACTCCATCCATCCATCCATCCATCCATCCATCTGTACCTATTTGTTCGGTTGCAGGAACAGAGCAAAATTTTATACTTTTGATTCGTTTGAGGTTTGGTTTGGTTTGTTTTCACATGGTACATAATTAAAAGAACCAAAAAAAATCATAAAAACTGTGACTGTGGTACATGTAGGGCTGAAAACCCACACGTAAAACTCTTTCATTCATTGGTCAGAAATGCAACAGTGGAAAAAAGTAAACGAACCTTTCCCAAGTGCGCATAGAACGAGCTTCCCAAAAGGAAAATTCCCAAATTTCTTCTTGAGGATCAATGTCTGTCTGTCTGTCTATCTATCTCACTGTCTTTCTATCTTTTTATCTAGAAAATCATAAATATCACTCAAACACGAAGAACATGGAGCTAGCACTAAATAAATTACTACATAATTACAGAAAATAGCCAGTTTTAAACAATTTGTGTTTCATATCCACTGTTTATTTTATTATTTTTTTTGTCAGTCCAAATCTCCAGAACATATCAGATTTCCACAGAATGTAAGCTCTCATTTTATCATTTTATCAGCTCACATCTACAGAAAAATGTCAAGAAATTACCCCAGTTTGGTTCACTTCATGCAGTTGGATTGTTTCAGGATTAAATCGCTTTCTTGCTACAGTCGAACTGTGCTAGACCACCTCTCTCAGATAGTCTCGGACTTGTTGTTCTGTTCTCGCACCTGAGGGGAAATATGAAAACCCACCAGGGTTCGAGTCAAATACTGTATTTGTGAAAGCACCCTTAAAAAAAAAAAGAAAGCAGGGAGAAAACTTCAGCATCCATATGCAGGAACGATGCCTGGATCTTCAGTATTTACATATTATTTTAATAGTGCATTAAGGGTACATCTGAATATCTTACTTTCTCACTAATCCTGTGTGTGTGTGTGTTTTCGTGTGTGTGTGTATAAAGGTGGTGACAGGATCAGGACGCCAAGAGGCCCAGAAGACGGATGCTGAATACAGGAAGTTGTGTGACCTGGCCTTGCAGGGCCTTCAGCTGCTCTCTCAGTGGAGTGCTCAAGTCATGGAAGTGGTGAGCGTGTGTGTGTGTGTGTGTGTGTGTGTGTGTGTGTGTGTGTGTGTGTGTGTGTGCGCGTGCGTACACGTGTGCATGCACATGTCCTACATAACCACGGTGAACACTCTACTTAATAAACGCATTAAACAATCTTTGATGTGGTGAAGTTTTCTGTAAGGAGACGTTTATAAAACATTTATGGAAGGAGTCTCCAGTGTCAGCGCTTTGTAACAGTAAAGCTGTAGCTTTAAGTTTTCCGACATCTTCAGGACAGAAGAGTTTACACTTTTTGCGGTTTCTCAAAAACATATTTTCTGACGATGTTACTTCTTTTTGGCAGTATTCGTGGAAGTTGGTGCATCCGACAGACAAATATTCCAATAAGGAATGTCCCGACAACGCGGAGGAGTACGAGCGAGCCACCAGATACAACTACACCAGTGAAGAGAAGTTCGCTCTGGTGGAGGTCGGTGTCTGATTCTGAAAAAGCATAACAAAGTGTGTGTGTTAGAGTGTAATGCAGATAGAACAGTGGTTCTGAGTGACTGAGGGTTTGGTTCTGATTGGGTCCAGGTCATTGCCATGATAAAGGGGCTGCAGGTGCTGATGGGTCGCATGGAGAGTGTGTTTAACCACGCCATCCGCCACACCATCTACTCCGCCCTGCAGGACTTCGCCCAGGTCACACTGCGCGACCCGCTGCGCCAGGCTATTAAGAAGAAGAAGAATGTCATCCAGAGGTGTGTGTGTGTGTGTGTGTGTTTACACCATATATGAAAGACGGATCTCTACAGAGACTGTATATTTCCCTGGAAAACATTTTAAAGCACGTGTCGAAACTTACTATACACTTAGTCCGAAATCAGTTTAGTGGCCATTAGCATGTCAACAAATCCTCTTAAATGTGTTATCTGAAAGATAGATATGAATATACACTTACTGACCAATTTATTAGGAACACCTGCCCACCTACTCATTCATGCAGTCATCTCCTGTGATTTTCACACGCTCTAAACTCTCTAAAGTTTGCACAGAGTGGTGCGAAAAACAAAAAACATGCAGTTCTGCTGTTGGAAGAGATATGAGCCGTTCGAACTGCCAGGAAGGCTACAGTAGCTCAAATAACCACTCTTTACAACCGTGGTGAGCAGAAAAGCATCTCAACACGTCCAAACCTGAGGCAGATGGGCTATAACAGCAGAAGACTATATCAGGTTCTGCTCCTGTCAGAGAGGAACCGGAATCTGAGGCTACAGTGAGCACACAAACTGGGGAGTTGAAGAGCTGAAAAACATCGTCTGGTCTTCAGCTGTGCAGTTTCAGTATTTCTGGCACTTGTGGACCTCAAGGACAGTCTCACTGCCAAAATATATACACTCTTTATATAAATATTGCGGATGTTAAAGGACTACCCTGAACCAGAGAAATCATTGAGACGTCATCATCATCATCATCATGCTTTCACTTAACCTCATGCATAAACAAACACTTTGATTTGTTGTCTCAGTGTCCTCCAGGCCATCCGTAAGACCATCTGTGACTGGGAGACGGGACGAGAGCCTCATAACGACCCAGCTCTGCGAGGAGAAAAGGATCCCAAAGGAGGGTTTGATATCAAAGTGCCCCGTCGCGCCGTGGGTCCTTCTAGCACTCAGGTGTGTTCATCGAATTTATTTATTTATTCATTGATCGATATCCAAACAGGTAGCTTTGAGCTTTGCTTATTAATCCGATCTTTTCTCTGTGCAGCTGTACATGGTGAGGACGATGCTGGAGTCTCTGGTAGCGGATAAGAGCGGCTCTAAGAAGACGCTGCGCAGCGGCCTAGAAGGTCCCACCATCCTGGACATCGAGAAGTTCCACCGGGAATCCTTCTTTTACACTCACCTGCTCAATTTCAGCGGTAAGAACCCCGTCGTCTATCAGCCATGACTCGGTTTCAGTGACGAAATTCACTCAAGCTCTGTTTTTATCCTTTTTTATATGTACATCTCAATTTATTGTGCTGGCTTTTCTTGTTAAAGCGTACACTGGATATCAGATTTATATCAGATTGAGTCTAAACTGGATCTTTTGGTACTGGACACAGTTTTCTTCAGTGACTTTTATCCAATGCGTGTGCAAAAAATACACCATTTTCCAAAAAGATTGATGAAACTCGGGAATTTAGGAGTCAGGAAAATCCTTAGTCTTGAAGAGAGTAGGAGAGTTGATTGAGGGTTGATGAAGAGGTAAATGGAGGTTGTGTGTGTGTGTGTGTGTGTGTGTGTGTGCAGAGACCCTGCAGCAGTGCTGTGATCTGTCCCAGCTGTGGTTCCGCGAGTTCTTCCTGGAGCTCACCATGGGTCGTCGTATCCAGTTCCCCATCGAGATGTCCATGCCCTGGATCCTCACCGATCACATCCTAGACATGAAAGAGGCCTCCATGATGGAGTAAGTGACACTCCTGTGCTCTAAAAAGCTCTAAAGATAGAGATAAAGATAAAGATAAAGATAGAAACATGAAATTGGTCAGACTTGTGGGAAATGTTTCATAGCATTCATTTAACATTTTAAATTAATGTCATAAGCAATATGACAAAAATATCATATCACAATTCTCATTTCTACAATACACGATATGTATCACTATATTTGGGTTTGTTTTTTATTTGTTGTTTCTAAAAATGTCGTTTTTATTTATTAAAAAATTGATAAATAAATAAATCATTTTTTTAAAAAGTGTTTAACATTGAAAATTATGATTAATTATCTGTAAAAAAGAAAAAAAAAACATTTTAAAGATTAGGTTCACCACATAAGCTGCTTCCAAATAAAAAAAAAAAGTATCAAAATATCCATGATATCTGTTAAAAAAAAAAAAAAGCATGACATAATTTATCACAATATATTCACAATTTTATATCGTCATATCGCCCAGCCCTCATTTTAATGTTTAATATTTAAAGCAATTGAAAATTTATAAGAAATTTATAAGAAATTTGTGAACATTAGCAGGATGCAAACTTAACAAAGAAACAACAAACTCAACAAAGAAAATCGCATGGAAGCAACTTAAATTAAAAATAAAATTAATTTAAAATAAACTTTAATCAATTTTGTTACACTCAAAATTTTTTGTTATTTATTTTATTTATTTACACACAGGAATGTTTTCTTGTTTCTGCTACATGTGATCAGCGTAAAAATACAGCATCGTAGTGTTGTGCAGTTGTTTTTTTATTTTTTTAATTTTAATTATTTTTTTTTAACCTCAAACACACTGAGGCTGAATCCCAAAATTCTTTCTTTTTTAAATATAGATGCTCACTACATGGGGTATATAAATAGTGGTGTTGTAGAACATCGCTCGAGTTTCACAGAGAAAAAACAGCATCTTGTTACATGTAATGTCATGTTTAGGGACATGCTGTGCTTTTTAAAATATTTAATTAGAACAATAAATATGTAAAAATCAAGACAAGACACATGAATTAATAACTTTTCTATGTTTTTAATTGACCTTTTTGTTTACATTTAAAGATTAAATTTAAAAAATGTATGTTAAAAAAGTGTTTCACATTTCATTTACATCCTTTTTTACTAAATCCAGTGAGACAGATCATTCTGCCAGAAAGTGTTTGTGGAGTTTAATTCTGGAGTTTAATTAGTTCTGTGTATTTTAAAACCGAAGAAGTACTTTTATTGAGAAACTGTGGATCTCCGCAGGTACGTGCTGTATCCTCTGGACCTGTACAATGACAGCGCACACTACGCTCTCACCAAGTTCAAGAAGCAGTTCCTGTACGATGAGATCGAGGCTGAGGTAACGCCATCATCACAAACATCCGGTTATATTTATTACAAACCCGGTTGAACTGTTTCAGATTTAAATAAAAATTCACCACAGATTTTTAAGCACTAAAATCAAACAATGTTAGAGAAAGCTTCAGGATGTCTTTTTGGATTATTTTGTGCATGTGCATGTCATTTTTCTTTTCATAAACATTATTTATTGCTAAAATCTCATAGTATATGGCCTTGTTGATACAGATCCCTTTTTTTCCTTCTTTTCTTTAGGTGAATCTCTGCTTTGACCAGTTTGTCTACAAGCTCGCTGATCAAATTTTTGCCTACTACAAGGTTTTGGCAGGAAGGTAAGTGGAAAAAGATAAGCAGGAACCGTATCCTGTGTCCAACTGTGTGAGAGAGTGTGAGAGAGAGTGTGTGTGTGTGTGTGTGTGTGTGTGTGTGTGTGTGTGTGTGTGTGAAAAGTCGCAAGTAGCAGGGGTTACTATGGAGGTTATCAGGTGACCTGAGAGGCACAAATACTGAAAAAACTGCTTGCAATCTAATGAAATCATTTTAAAAAATAGTAATTAAATAAAGTCATGAGATACAGTGAGTTTATTTTAACTCTTTCATGCAGAAATTATTTTAAAAACCATCCAGTTTCTTTTTTTTTTTTTAATGAATTAAAATTGCATGTTATATTAAGTTTTATAAAATATTACTTTAGTATTATTAAAAAACAAATGAGTTGTCTATGTGAAATACAAATGAGGGGAAAAAAAAGAATTATACTTAAAAAAAAAAAAAAGAAATCTAAGTGTTTTTAAGCAAAAATAGTTTTTGTTGATTGATGACAGTATTCTTGATTATATAAAGTTTACACAGTTTGAACAATGAAGCTGATTTCTGTGTTTAAAAAAAAAACCCTACCTTCAATTAAAAAATAACTAATTTTTATGTCTAAGATGTACATTGGCGTCCGGCACAAAAATATCTGTATTTTTTCACTTAATTTTTTATTTTGTGTCGAAAGAATATATATAAAAGAGATACCAGAGACATGCTGCGCTGAGAATTGACAAACAGAAATCAGGATAATGATTTATTTTAAATTACCGTAATGGTCTTGAGTGATTTGGAGGTGATTTACATCTTATATTTTTCTAAAAACAGCTTTAAATTGACTAAAGTGTTGATGTGAAAGGGTTAAAGTGTTGATGTGAAAGGGTTAAAGTGTTGATGTGAAAGGGTTAAAGGCAGGGTTCGTGTGCAAAAGTATTAATGTACTTAACGTCTGCCTCTGTAGCTCAGGGTGCCAATACTTTAATCTCTAGTGGAAAACAGCGACTTTGCAAACATCCAGATAAGAGAGCTTACCCCAGGTGGTTGTTAGGGTGTTGCTAGGGTATCCCAGGCGTTTGCTAAGGTGTTACTAGGAGGTTGCTAGGGCATTACTAGGCAGTTGCTAGGGTGTTGCTAGGCAGTTGCTAGGGTGTTGCTAGGCAGTTGCTAGGGTGTTGAGCAACACGGTGTCGTACACGCCTTCGTACGTTTTACTAACTGTGTCCTTCTTCTTCTCCGCAGTTTGCTTCTGGATAAGAGACTTCGGGCGGAATGTAAAAACCAGGGTGCCAATATTTCATGGCCTCCCTCCAACCGCTACGAGACGCTGCTGAAGCAGAGACACGTCCAGGTGTGGATTTAAATCGAGCTACACCTGTATTAGGGGTGTGTGTGTGTGTGTGTGTGTGTGTGTGAGTGTGAGAGAGAGAGAGAGAGAGAGACCTGAGCGTGTGTGAGAGCGTGTGTGTGTGAGAGCGAGAGAGAGAGACCTGAGCGTGTGTGAGAGCGTGTGTGAGAGCGTGTGTGAGAGCGTGTGTGAGAGCGTGTGTGTGTGAGAGAGAGAGAGACCTGAGCGTGTGTGAGAGTGTGTGTGAGAGTGTGTGTGTGTGAGAGAGAGAGAGACCTGAGCGTGTGTGAGAGCGTGTGTGAGAGCGTGTGTGAGAGCGTGTGTGAGAGCGTGTGTGAGAGCGTGTGTGAGAGCGAGAGACCTGAGCGTGTGTGAGAGCGTGTGTGTGTGTATGTGTGAGATCATACTCTGTGTATATTTACCTGTGTTTTTTTCCTTGCAGCTCTTGGGTCGTTCCATTGACCTGAACCGTCTCATTACTCAGCGAGTCTCCGCTGCGCTCTACAGATCCCTCGAGCTGGCCATTAACCGCTTCGAGAGCGAGGACCTCACCTCCATCGTGGTACGTTCTGTAAATATGTGTAAATAAACACGACTCGAGTCATGAATCATAATGGTGTAAACGTAGCCTCGTCCTGTTTGGAGTTTTTATTAGCTGTCTAGAGAATCGGAAATCTTTACATATGGTCTGTTTAGCGCTGATGTGAGATGAAGACAATATAATGTTAAACTTTTATTCAGATGTTAGACAATAATATAATTTCACCAGAAAAATATTACAAGAATTTCGACAATGTTGCACGATTTTCATATTGTATCATTAAATACAATCGTGAGTTGTTGTTTTTTTAAATGCACTATTTACAGATAATTGTAATAAATTTTTATTAAATGGTTGTTAAACACATGATTAGGATCTTCCATGTGTGTTTGACGTGACATCTGAACGTCGGTGTTTTCCTCTCTCTCTCGCTCTCTCTCTCTCTCTCTCTCTCTCTCTCTCTCTCTCTCTCCATGTCAGGAGTTGGAGGGATTGTTGGAGATTAACCGAATGACCCACAAGCTGCTGAGTAAGTTTCTCACTCTGGACAGCATGGACGCCATGTTCCGCGAGGCCAACCACAACGTCTCCGCTCCGTACGGCAGAATCACGCTGCACGTCTTCTGGGAGCTCAACTACGACTTCCTGCCCAACTACTGCTACAACGGCTCCACCAACAGGTACTCCACTCAGTTCGGTGCAAAAGTTTGTGCGCCCCAACCCGAAATTAAAGCAACAACACTGCGTACTTTAATACGAGATATTTAACGTGCTCACTTTGGCACACTACAAACACAATTCTCAAACTGTGTAGGTTAAATGGAGAACTGCAAATGATACCAAAAGTTTGCACCCCCCCTTCCAATGTGATGCAATTATTAGAGAATATTTATACTATCTTGTAATTATCAGTCCCTTGTGTAGCCCTCCTCATCTTATCACACATTCTTCCTGAATTCCTGAAGAATTTTTTTAATTTTTTGGACTATTTTTATTTTTTTTTAATTAATTTTGCTGTGTGTTTTAGATAGTTGTACTTTGTAGTACCTGTGGGTTTTTTTTGTTTGCTTTTTTTGTAGATAATTATTAAAAACAAAAGGTAGGGTTTTTCTTTTTTTTAACTATGAACAAAAACCTACTTTTTACTCCTTACATTTTTATTTAGACCTTCAAACTAATTGTTACAAATCTGGCAGGTCTCTTCTTCTCTTATCCAGCCAGAGACTGTACGCTAAACCTCACTAGATCAGACTCCAGAACATTTTATTTGCATTTAAATTTAAAGTGTCCGATCAAATTCAGACCAATCAATGAGGAAAATGTACAATGTAGGGCCAAAAAAAAAAAAAAACTGTCAAGAATTGTTCCAGTTTGTCATCTGCTAATGAATTTCATCAGTTAAAAAGTTTATTTTTAATATTTGATACTTTAATACTATTTTTATTACTTACATTTAGAAGTAGCAACTTTTTGACTATTACTATTTTTTAGTAAATTATTTTGGCTGGATATATCCACTTTTAATTGAGTAAGATTTTTTTTTTTAACACTTGACTATAATTTCAAAGTACTTTGTCCATCTGTGATGATGATGATGATGATGAGGAGGAGGAGGAGGAGGATTAGTACTTTATTTTTTCCTCTTTCATCAGTGAATCTTTAAATGTGACTGCCCTCTACTACAGTGCTTTACTAAATCTCTGCCATCACCTTCAAATGGCACACAAAACAAATGCTGATGATTAAAAATAGAGGGAGAGAGTGGAATTGATGGAAAGATAAAAAACAAACAAACAAACAAACAAAAAACAGAATGACAGGCAGATTGCATGTAAAGGATTAACCAGCAGGGATCGGTGGCTAGAAATTAAAATAGATAGATAGAAAGATAAAAAGAAAATGGTGAAAAGGAAATGAAGAGTATCGTCTGTACATAAAGCGATCGATAGATAGGTAGATAGATAGATAGATCTGAAATGGCCAAAATGAAAAGAAGAGTATCATCTTTACATAAAGCAATAGAGATAGATAGATCTGAAATGGTCAAAATGAAAAAAAAAAGTATCATCTCTACATAAAACGATGCATTTCTACTACTGAAGAAACTTTCAGTAGCCCCTGTTCTTGGCAGAAAGTTGTTTAACAGATTGACGTGTGTGTGCGTGCGTGTGTGTGTGCGTGTGTGTGTGTGCAGGTTTGTTCGTACAGTGCTGCCGTTCTCCCAGGAGTTCCAGAGAGACAAGCCGCCCAACGCTCAGCCTCAGTACCTCTACGGCTCAAAGGTCAGGACAGTTTCTAGTTTTATGGATTAGTAATGTTACTAAAGCCTTAAGATATAATTAGGATGTCTCCTCTCTCTCCCTCTCTCTCTCTCTCTCTCCCTCTCGCTGTCTGACTTTATTACAATCTAATCGAACTCCTCGTTACTCTCCTCACCCAGGCGCTGAACTTGGCGTACAGTAGTATATATGGCTTCTACCGGAACTTTGTGGGTCCTCCTCATATCAAGGCCGTGTGCAGACTGCTGGGGTACCAGGGCATCGCCGTGGTGATGGAGGAGCTGCTGAAGGTGGTCAAGAGCCTGGTAAGGACCACGTCTGGTGCTGTGGCTTTAGTTTGTGTGTGTGTGTAGCGTTTGTGGCGCTTTAGGAAATGCAGGCTCAGGTGGGTTTCAGCTAACATCTTGTTTTCTTCGCAGCTCCAAGGCACCATTCTGCAGTACGTGAAGACTCTGATGGAGGTGATGCCAAAGATCTGCCGTCTGCCACGTCACGAGTATGGCTCTCCAGGTCAGTGATTAAAAAAAAAAATAAAATACTGCAAAGTCTGGTTTATATTTACTTTAGAAAGTTGAGGTTGTCCTGTAGTGAGGTAGTGTTGAATAGGAGCGGGGTGTCAGTGAGGTTGTGCCGTGTGTGTGTGTGTGTGTGTGGAGGTAGTGTTAATGATGATGTCCTGTGCTACAGGGATTCTGGAGTTCTTCCACCACCAGCTGAAGGACATAGTGGAGTACGCTGAGCTGAAGACTGTGTGCTTCCAGAACCTGAGGGAGGTGGGCAACGCCGTGCTCTTCTGTCTGCTCAGCGAACAGAGCCTGGTACGTCCAACACACACACACACACACACACACACAGACTCACATAGAAAGACAGAGGGAGAGAGAGAGTGAGGTGAATTTTTTCACTCTTTTTTGTTTTAAAATAAACTCGAGTAAAACAGCTTATATCAAATATAATCATAAAAGTTAACTTGAAGTCACTAACGAATGAAATTACGCAGGAAATAGCAAAGATACTGAAATATTCCAGAGCAGATACCCAGACCAGGCCAGCTTTACAGCTAAACCAACAGAAAAGAAGAGAAGAAAAGGAGAAAAAGTCAGAAAAGGAAAGGAGGAACAGAAGAAAAGAAGACGATACAAGGAAAGAAGGAGAAACACACATACAGAGAGAGAGAGCGTGAGAGAGAGAGACACACAGACACAGAGAGAGACACACACACACAGACAGAGAGAGAGAGAGAGAGACACACACACACAGACTGAGGGACACAGACAGACAGAGAGAGAGAGAGACACAGAGAGACTGAGAGACAGACAGACACACAGAGAGAGAGACACACACACAGACTGAGAGAGACAGACAGAGAGAGAGAGACACACACACACAGACTGAGAGACAGACAGACAGACACAGAGAGAGAGAGACACACACACACACTGAGGGACACAGACAGACAGAGAGAGAGAGACACAGAGAGACTGAGAGACAGACAGACTGAGACACAGAGAGACTGAGAGACAGACAGACACACAGAGAGAGAGACACACACACACAGAC